>JAQQSW010013644.1:0-12269 GCA_028646575.1 Pseudocheirus occidentalis
TTGGTGAGGAAGTTCTGACTGACTTGTCTTCCTCCCACTCCATGCTTAGGTCTTTTTTGTCTACAAAAAAGGATTCTAGAATTTTATTGGTATTCTTACTTTGCCTCCTTTTTCTCATGTTGGCCAGTCTATTAATTGCTTGGTTTTTTAGCTCTGTGGAACTCTGCTTCCTGGAGGGGAAAAGCTCTGTCCCAAATCGCTGGGGCCTTCACACCTGCTGGAGCAATTAGTGGGATGCTGCAGTTCCCCCATGCCCCCAGCTTTCTCTCACTGAAAGCGCACCCCAGGACCACTACTCAAGACCACGATCCAGATCCAGACCGCTCAACCCAAGAGCCCTTGGCCCTTATCGATTGCCTCAGCCCCCCTGTTATCTGCAGGCCGAGGGCTCTGAAGCAGCCAAGTGGAGGCCACTGCTGCTTTCAGCCGTTCCTGCTGCTACAGCCGCCTTCCACTGCTTCCTTGCCCTGGGAGCAGTTTGGCCAGACCTGCTCTTCTGCTCCTGAGTTAGCCAAATCCATTGACCTTTCTCTTAGCCTTTTTTTCCTTCTGGCCTGATAAATGTAACTTTGCCTCCAGTGCAGCCAATCTGCTCTCCAATAGACGTGGCTCCCTGCCCGATGTCCTGGGTCCTGACCTGGCTGGGGTTTCGGCCATGGCTCCCAGACTGCTGCGAAGAGCTCCACCTGCTGAGCTGCCTGTAGCAACAGATGTGTTTTCTGTCTTTTGGAGAGTTTTGGAGCTTGAAAATCTGTTTAGAGTCCCATTTTATGAGTTTTTAGTGTGTTTGTGTGGGAGCTGTGGTGCTTTGCTGCTTCTATGCTGCCATCTTTGCTCTGCCCCCAACAGTTCCTTATACTTAATATATATTTGTTTTTATTTTAACCATTAGCACCTAAAGCTGTACCAAAACAAAACAAATATTAAAATTTTTTCCGGATTACCTGGCTGTTACTATTTCATTGTCATACTGCCCTCTCTCTGTATGAATGCATGTATGCATGTATTTATGTATTTCTTTGTATATTTTGACAAGCCTCTATGCAGGAGTTGCCTAATTTTCCTGCTTGCTCATGAAAGAGGTTTTATTTTTAATAATTTATTTGTTTCAATGCAGTTCTAACAGTCAACCTACATAGACTTAAAGACATAGGCTGGAACATACTATATGCTGTTCCTTGGTTTTGCAGAATGCTATAGAAGAGAGAACAGCAAAATACTAGTTAGTGTAGATGATTTGCATGGTTATATTTCCTTCCTGAATGATGCTAGTTAGAATTAGATTCCAAAGGAAAATAAAATATTTTATTGGGCTCCTTCTATTGACTAAGTATCATTTTTACAAGAATCAACTTGTAGAGTTCTTCAGTTCTGGGAAACACTATATTAGAAAGATGCAAGCTCATTGGAGCAAGTTCAGAAAAGAACATCAGATGTAATTAAAGGAATGGAGAGATTGATTTATGGGAAAACATTAAAAGAGTTCAATCTGTTTAGCTTGGCTAACAGACAACTAAGTAGGGGATATGGAAATTGTTTACAAATACTTATAGGATGTAAACATCAGGGATAGAAGACACATGTACAGGGTGAAATTAGACAGTCTAAGTCAATAGAAGTTAATAAAAAGAAAATTTATGTTGACTGTCAGCCAACATCAGTGATAGTATAAAGCCTTTTCAGCAGGAATGTTCTTTCAAGGAAAATGGCAGAAGCAAAATCTTTGGAATATTTAAAAGTATGTTAACAGTTTCACCAAAGTTGCTTATAATTAATTCAAATCATAATCTTAGGAATGAGACAAAGTTTAAATATCATATACTTAAATAAAATTTCAAATATCAAATGAGAATTTCAACCTCAATAAGGATGTGAGAACAAGTTGTATAATACATCTGCATTATAAAATAGATATCATTCTTCATATATATATATATATATATATATATATATATACACATATGTATATATATGAGGGTATAATTTTTAATTTTGTAAAATATCTCTATTTGTTCATATACATACAAACACACCTACATATATAATGGATCTCTAATTTTCATCATTTTAAGAATTACTAAAAATAAAGGCAGATCACAATATCTTCCTAATTTGACTTTAAAAGTTTACCTGAGGGGCGGCTAGGTGGTGCAGTGAATAGAGCACCGGCCCTGGAGTCAGGAGTACCTGAGTTCAAATCCAGCCTCAGACACTTAACACAAAAAAACTAGCCGTGTGACCTTGGGCAAGTCACTTAACCCCAACTGTCCTCCAAAAAGCAAAAAAAAAAAAGTTTACCTGAAAGTTTACCTTTAAAAGTTACCTGAATCACAGAGAGGTTGGCAGTTTGATCTCTCTCACAAACTATAAGATATGGGAGTAGAAAGCAAGTCTTCCAGACTCTGTCTGGCCAGTCCTCTATTAACAATACCACATTACCTCTCTCAAAGGAATACTACTATGATGGAGCATGTCTAATGAGAAACTAGTCTTCAGCAGATGCTCAGATCTGGCCTTTCTGATGAATTATACTGAACATTTAGAAATATTCCTGGCTATTTCCAATCTAAGGTGTAGTACATCCAAAGCCTATTCCCAGCTATGTATTATAAAGTGGGTCAAAATGTATGAGGACAAAAAAAAATTCTTCTAACTGGTTGCTTAGCTGAAAGGACTGAAGACCAAGGAGATGCTAAGTCAGAAAAAAGTTCACATAAGAAAGGAACAAATCTTTTGTTTCTCACTCTTTTTTTATTTGGAAACAAGTAAGGTAAAAGATCTTGTGTAATGCCAAATGGGGGAAAATAGTGGATTCTTTATCTCATACTCATATGCTGTAGGGCACATGGCATCTGTTTCACATTTTTCTTCTTTCCTGATCTTAAATGAATGAACATTTTGAAAAGGGAATGTCAAGGCAACTCTGGGAAAGTGATTTAGGAAATCCATAAGAACCATTAGAATTCCCATCAACATCCAGAGACAGTCATAGATAGTCCACTGGACGTAGTAGCAGTGTCTCTTTAGTGGATGTGACTGATAGTAGGTGAATGGTGGTGACTATGGAAATACAATCACCAGAGGATAGAAGTGGCTTCCAAATCATAACTCCTCCTGAGAGGAAAATACTCCCTACATAATACAAAACACCTGATCTTTAGAGTCTAGCAGAGAACAACAGTGGAAGAGGACTTTTGAGGACTCTACAAAGTCAAAAAGGATTTCTAAGGACAGGAGCAGTGAGAAACCCTGGATTAAACATAGTTTTCTTATATATCTTTGACTGATTTTATACTTTAAGACCACTTGTCATAGAGAATTTGTGTGTGTAAGTGCTGGGGAGAAAGGGGAGATTGTTTTTGTAACTCCTGTTTTTGCTGTTACATCTTAGAAAATCCCTTTTATAAAAATAAATGGAGTCCAACTGGTTGATTAATAAAAGAGGAGCATACTGATGCATGTTGAAAATGCACAGTATTAGAAGTCACAAGTCTCAGAACTCTGAAGGGAAGTAGCAAGTAGTCTAGTGCTCTCTGAGGACTCCAAGTGGCCAGGGGACTAGACGCAGAGGTGGTGATAGCTACATTGCTTTCAAACTTAAATTTAGTGCATATTCATATCACACTCACATGTTTGTTTCATTATTATACCTGTAATGTTACTTTTAGTACTATATTCTAAAAGTATATTCTACTTTTATACATATTAATATCAAATAATAATATGCCATCCACTTGAAAAAATATTTCAAACAAATCTGTCAAAATAAAAAAAACACATCTCTGGAAGATAACTATATGTTTGCATTTTAAGTTCTAATAATATTAGATGATATTTGATTAAATTAATTTGACTTATGTAAATATAATAATCAAGTATACTTTCATTATAAAAGCAGAATTATTAAAATTTTAGAATTTAAATGAATTATTGATACTAGTCATTGATTTCATAGTACAGAATTTTTCTACACTTAACAACGAACTCTGAGAAAAAGGATACTGAAAGCAGAACAATAGTGTCCTAGATTCCAATATCAACTCTGCCAGTAAGTAGAAATGCAACCAATTAAAAATGTTTATGATACTCAATTTCTATACCTGTTAAATGAGGACAACACTTGTGCTCCATACTTCATAGGGTTGTTGTCAAAAAAGTACTTTAAAAAAGACAAAGCATTATATAAATGGGAGTTAGCATTAGTATACTAATTATTTACTAGTAGTTTTAGTTACTTTTCTATCGTTATTAATATATGCGTGCTAACTAACTTTACTTTGCCTACAAGTAGGATAAATATCATAAAGAATATGAAAAGTGTGTATTGCCTTTCCTCAAGGAAACTGTAGAGTAGATAATATTATATATGTATATATGTGTGTATGTATATGTGTACGTGTATATGTATATATATACATAAATACACATACACACATATATGCTAACTAAAGAATAACACCAGACCTATACTTAAGATTCCACTACTTGATATAGATTGAACAAGTCACTAAAGTCTCTTACAGGTCTCAAATTCTGTGATTCTGTAATTGTATGTAAGAGCTAACTCATGCCATATTTACAGTATGTGTAGTACGGAAATTAAAGCAGTGGAAATGTTCATTGTAGGGCAAGTTTGATCATGGAAGGGTGAAGGAGATAAAATTTGATAGTTAAGGTGATGTTAGATTATATGAGGCCTTGAATGCCAGCCCAAAGAGCTTGGATGGCATCCAAAAGACAATAGGGAACCATTATGGGTTCTTAAGCCAGAAAGTGACTTAATGAAAGCAGTATTCAAAAAAAATCTGCCAGCTTGGTGGAGGATGGATTAAAGCAGTAAGAGACAGAAGGCAGACATATTAGGTAGAAGGCACTGCAATAATAAAGGTGTCAGATGACGAGGGCCTGGAATTTATTGTAAGCAGTTGGACATTTGTGAAATGAGTAGCTTGGATTAAGAGTTTTGGTTAAGGGCCATGGAATAGTTTCCTCTGCATAAAATTAATTGGCCCATATTGGGATTTGGGGAGTCAGTATTGAGTTCTAAGTAATACAGCTAAAAAGGCTAGACAAATGCTTCTTATTAAAATAATACAATGAAATCCAATTCAAGAAATTCACAAATATTTACAACATGTCTACTATAAGCAAATCACTCTGCTAGGAATTCAAAAATGAATTAAAGCCAATTCTGTCTTTACTATTCCACAGGAAGATGGAGGATATACAAATTCTTATAAATTCAAGTCAGAATGGTACAAATGTGTGGGTACAATAACCTAGGAGAAACCTAAAGAAGAATTGATTACTTGTGGCAGGGGAGTAGGACTGGTGTGAGAGACTATGATGGCAGAGTTGACCCAGAATAGACTTTTGACGAGTGACTAATGTATTTAAAAGGTGGATGAATATGAAAAAAAAACATCCCAGTCATAAGGAAATAGATGAACAGAGGCACAGAGATAGGAATAAGTAAATTAGATTTAGATAACAGCAAATAATCAGCTTTGTTTGGAGAAGAGTATTTGAAAAGGAAATCAGGAGTGAAAAATCTGCAAAGTTTGATTTGTCCAGATTTCTAATGATCTCAAATCATCAGTATATAAGGTCTTTGGCCTCTATATGGTAAATGAGCAAATACTAATTGTTTTAAGCTAGGGCAGTGATATGATGAGATCTATATTTTCACAGAGTTATGTGGAATAGATTCAAGTGCCCAGTGATAATAGTCAGGATTTAAGAAGCTATTATTACAGTCATAGATAGTATTGCAAGCCTAGAACTGGAAGTGGTTAGTGTTCCCTCTAGTTCAAACCCTTCATTTTAAAATGAGAGAATGAGTAACATTAAGATTAAATAACTTCCCCAAGGTAATTCAGGCCCAAAATGAGAGATATAATAAAAGCCTTAATTAGGGTTGCAAAAGAAGCAAAGCTAAGTAGATTCCTTAGAACGTAGAGAGCCTATGGTACTGTGAAGAGGAAATAAAACAGAAATGCGAACAGTCATTTAATCTTTCTGGGTCGCTGTTTCTTCATCTATAAAATCAGATGGAAAGAACTGAATTAATTAAGGTCTTTTCTGTCTCCAAAGCCTATGATCTTATGTCAGTCAAAGTTAGTCAGGCCTGGCTCTTTGTGACCACATTTAGAGTTTTCTTGACAAAGATACTGGGATGGTCAGTTGTTTCTTTCTCCAGCTCATTTTGCAGATGGGGAGACTGAGCAAACAGAATTAAGTGATTTGCCCAAGGTCACACAGCTACTCACAATTTGAGGCTGGATTTGAACTCAGGTTTTCCTGACTCCAGTCTCAGTGCTCTATCCACTGTGCCACCTAGTTGTCCTTATAAAATGACAGAATTGAAGAACATTTGCAGGTTCCTTTCCTGTGAAAGAGGATATCATAGAATCATAGTATCTGGCAGTGAGAAGTGACCTGAGTCATCCATGCCATATTTGAATCACTGCTAAAATATTATATTCAATCTAAGTGTCATAAGGAATTTTGGAGACCATCTCATCCAATTGCATCTTCAGAATAATCTCCTGTATAACATCTCAAATAAGTGATCTCTGCTTTTAGGCTCTCCAGTGATGGTCAACTAATTGCCTCCTGAAGCATTTCATTCTTCATATACTTTATTCAGATTCTACTGGTGCTAATTCTCCTATCTTTAGATTTGTCTCTATCCATTTGTCACTGACAAATATTTAAATTGTATAATTCTGTTTTTTTCCCTTTAGCATTCCAAATATCAAGCTTTTGGGTGAGATTATTTACCTTTTTCCAGGTAATGTACTAAGAGATTAGATATGGGGGACAACTCAGATTATGCCTTTCAGGTACAAGAGGAATAGAAACTTTTTTCATTTTCACACATGAGCAAAATCAAGAACAGAATGTTTAAGTGATTTGTCCAAGATCACATATATAGCTTTTGAGGTAATGTAACGTAGATATTTCTGAATCCTATTCTGGTGTTCTATCTACTATGCTTTCCTGCCCTCAATTACTCAAACACATTTATCAGTGGGATCACAGCAGGAATATTAGGAGCATATGTTCTTCCTTTAACTAAAGTAACACTGCAGTCATTAAAAGACACATTGCCAGAACACCTGTTTCTTTGGCCATTTTAATCTGGTGATCTGTTAACATGATCCCACATTTCTACCATTTTTCTCTCATGTGGTAGTCTAGCCTACACAACATATTAACATTCTTTATATAGACATGTAGTATCTTTTCCAAGAAGTTCTCCAACTTTTCCAAGCAAATTTAAATCAGTTTGTCATTTGATTTTTATATTATCTCTCTTAAGTAAATAAAAGCAGAAGGTGAGAAGAGGGAATATGTGTTTTATAGTATCTACTATGTGTCTGACACTATGATAAATGCTTTACAAATCTTATCTCAGAGAAGTCAAGTGACTTATCTAAAGTCATACTGAAGGGCAGATTTAAACCTAAACTTGAGGGGTAGCATTTGTTCTACCTGATAATTCAAGGATTTTGTAAGGGAAAACGTTTGGGTGACTGTGGAAATATTTCTCATCTGACTGTACTACCAGAGGTCTTTTCTGGCTTCTCTACCATGCCCCAGGACAAACAATATTGGGATAATCTCATTATCTAGTAAGAATTTATCAGTCTTGGTTCTCTACTTCATCACTACCCGTTGCCCCATTGACTAGAGAGTGAAATGCTTCTTTGATTGACTTCTCCACAGTGTCCTTGCTTAACACCTCTCCACCACCACTTATCAGTTGTCTTTTATGCTTTGTCTTCCTCCATTAGATTGTAAATTCTTTGAGGGTAGAACACACTTTTTTTCTTTTTTTCATTTTGTCTTCTACACTTAGCACAATGACTGTCACACAGAAGACACTTAGTAAATATATTGACTATTAACCAAAGATGGGAGATATGTTAAAACAAAGAGACTCTTTACCCAGTGGGCAAGATGTACTCAGCTTTTTACCTTTAAGTGCTTGCTTATTCAAAATATTATTTTTAAAGGGGTGGATGGTATAGAAACTAACTTTATAACTGCTGCATTTTTGCAGTATAATAAATCTGTGTAAAACGAGAAATAATGACTTTCCAAAACAGAATTTAGAGGAAAAAAAGCTCTTCTTGTAGTATGTGATTTTCAAATCCAGCCTTGAATTCCTCTGAAAACTTCAATTAGAAGAGAATAATACTTTCTACTTGTATTACTTACACAGGTCTTATTGCATCTCTGCTTTGGTTGTTTCTTCTGAGTGCAATTAGAGGTATTGAATTTTTAATATGTAAACCATATATAGTTTGTGTCCTGGTTACCCTTGAGAATCCTCCTCTTTTTAATTGAAAACTTTCTTACATTTTAATTATTAAAAGACATATTTTTGATGATAGTAGAGGTTATCTTAAAGAAAATACTTTGGAAAGGAATTCAAGGTAAAGTCTTTAAGTCTATGCTTAAATTTATGTATTGCTCTATAAGAATTGGCAATGACATCAAATGCATCCTTGCAATTTCAGGCAAGGATGCTTTAATTATAAAAAGTAATTGTCATTGTAATTTGTCCTAGATTTTAAAGTTACAATGGGAAAAAATATTTCACTGTAGTTGTTTCAGTGCTCATGATTTTTATAAGAACCAGGGGTATAGTTATATTAGCTTAGTCTTTAGCATGCTGTTCTCTCATTAGAAAGAGTGCAAATTGAACTGTAGTTAGGAAGGAGCATGAATAGTGTAGAAAGTCCAGTTGCATAAATAATATTTATCTATACAAATGACATGTGTTTGAATAGGTGTAGCTTGACCAGAGGAATTTAACTGCTGGTCTTCAAAACAAAGAAAAGGAATAAGTTATTTCTGTCCCCAAGTTTTACCAAGAAACCAGTAGGATTTCTAAACGCAAATTAGGACATGTAACAATTCATTTCTTCTCACAGGCTATAGACATTCTTATAATTTGGATGCATTGAAATAGGTACTTAATATATTCTTAATATTAACAGCCCATTTGATCTCCTTTCTATCATAACCCAGGAAGCTACTTCAAATAAGATTACCAAAAAAAGCATTTCTTTAAAACTAAGGATTTGAATTTGAAGCATCCCCATTACTTTGTTACAGAGACTATTGCTCTGATTTCAATCAAATTTTGATTTATATTGGACTGTTTATACAGCAAGATGCCTTAGAGATTGTGGAAATATTTTTGGATGCATTCATCTACGAGTGGAGAATAAAATAAATCATCCTTGTCCTACTAGAATAGAATAAAACTGAATTTGGAGAAAATAATGGTTGGTCTATGAAACTGGATTGCTTCTTGCATCTGCTTGATTACTTGTTAATTTAAAAAAAATAGGACTTTTCCTCTGGTGTATGAGAATACACGCATAACTTGGAAAAGCCCATGATTGCCCTGTTGATGGTGAATTTAAAGGGAATTAAGGTGAGAGCATTGCCACATTATCTTCAATGAGTGTATGGTAAGCTGGTTATAACACTATGAGGTAGAAGAGTGACATCTTCATGAACAGAATTCAATTTTTATTTCAGAAAATGAGTCACAAAGGACAGTTTCAAAATATTAGAATAAAATGCTTCCGATTTAAGTGCTAACAATCAACAGTAAGAACATGAGCTAAATAGGAATAACTGTAAATGTTTCCTCAATCTGCACCATCTGATGGAATATTCTCCTACATTATTGAAATCTCCTGGGAATTTCATTTAGCCAGGGATGGGGAACCTGCAGCCTCAAGGCCACATGTGGCTTTATAGCTTCTTGGATGTGGCTTTTTGACTAAGTCCAGGTTTTACAGAACTAATGCTTTTATTAAGGGGATTTTTTTGTGTGTGTGAAGTTTGGATTCGGTCAAAGGACCCCATTGAAGAACACAGAGGGGCATATGTGGCCTTGATACCACAGGTTCCCCACCACTAATTTAGACCATCCCATTTAGCCAAATGTAGCATTCATGGGTAGCATATACACACACTCACATACATATAAACACATGTGAGGACACACCTGTACATATATGTGTGTATCTTATTATTGAGTGTCTATGAACATCTATGTAAAAGGGCCTAGAAATTGACAACATGCTTTATACAAAACTCAATATAGTATAGTAGATAGAGTGTTGGGCTTGGAGTCAAGAAATCTTGCACTTCAATTCTGCCGTTCTGCCTCTTATACTTATTAGCCATGTAATCATGAACAAATCATTAACTACTTTGAAGCATTTTTCTTCATTTATAAAATGAGAGAATTGAACTCGATGGTATTTAAAGTACTTTTTCAGGCAATCTATGATGCTTTTGAATGGCACGACCAGGAAAAATGTTTTGGAAGAATTTTCTCTTATTCCTTCCACTTTCTATCAGGATCTTCCTTATCCTTCATGGTTTTCTCAACCTCTTAGATTTTAAATTTATCATCACATCTTTGTTCTCAACTGATTGTGATAAAACCATAAGATCAGAAATATCATCTCATGAATCTGGATTTTTAAAAAAAAGTATCCTTAAACATACTCCACTGTTATCTCTCACCTTCTGGTTGTTGTTGCCTTTGGCTTTTTTAAAGGAGCCTAAAGGTTTATCACAATAGTCCCTGGTGTTTCCCCATTTTGGTCCTTTTTATGATTTCTTTTACCCAACATGCAATCATAGATGCAACAGTTTGACAAATGACCTGCACATAGTAATTAATATCTCCTTATCTTCTCAAGAATTAATGGAATCCCAGATTTGAAAGAAACCTCAGAAGTTATTGTCTTCTTGTTCTTTTCAAAATTTACTTAATTAATTTTAGTTTTCAACATTCATTTCCACAATACTTTGGGTTACAAATTTTCTCCCCATCCCTCCCCTCTATCCCACAGCAAGATGGCATGCATTCTGATTACTCCTTCTCCCAGTCTGCCCTCCCTTCTATCACCTCCTTCATCCCTTTCCATCTTACTTTCTTGTAGGACAAGATAGATTTCTATAACCCATTATCTGTATATCTTATTTCCCAGTTGCATGCAAAAACCATTTTAACATTTATTTTTAAAATTTTTAGTCCCCAAGTCTCTCGCTTTTTTCCCTCTGTAAATCCAAACACAATAGCTCTCCTGAGCACTACTTTAGCATTAAGGCTTTGATCACATGGTATAGTGAACTCATTATTTATTCAGCAATAAATTAAAGCAAAACATTCACAGAAACAAAAGTTCGACATTCACAACCATATAACATAATAACTTACTACTAAAGTGGATATATATTCTTGAACAAAGATATCATTCAGTAAGTCACAGTCTGAATCAGTCAATATGAAGTACCCATCTAAAGTATTCTTTCATCTTGATTGGAGACTAGCTTTCAATCATCCTTAACTCAATCATTCTTAAGGAGCAATCATCCTGGGGGCGGAGCCAAGATGGTAGCGTAGAAGCAGCAAAACACCTCAGCTCCCACACAAACACGCTTAAAAAACTCATAAAATGGGACTCTAAACAGATTTTCAAGCTCCAAAACTCTCCAAAAGACAGAAAGCACATCTGTTGCTATAGGCAGCTCAACAGGTGGGGCTCTTCACAGCAGTCTGGGAGCCACGGCTGAAACCCTGGCCGTGTCAGGCCTTGGGGCATCGGGCGGGGAGCCCTCTCCATAGGAGAGCAGATCAGCTGCACTGGAGGCACAGTTACCACATTTATCAGGGCAGAAGAAAGAAAGGCTAAGAGAAAGGTCAGTGGATTTTGCTAACTCAGGAGAAGAGCGGGTTTGGCCAAACTGCTCCCAGGGCAAGGAAGCTGTGGGAGGTGGCTGTAGCAGCAGAAACAGAGCAGCAGCAACCTCCACTGGGCTGCTTCAGAGCCCTCGTCCTACAGATAGCAGGGGGATGAGGCGATCCATCAGGGCCAAGGGCTCTTGCATTGAGCAGCGTGGATCTGGATCGTGGTCTTGAGTGGTGGTCCTGGGGTGGCTTTCAGTGAGCCAAAGCTGGCAGGGGGGCTGCAGCATCCCACTAATAGCTCCAGTAGCTGTGAGGGCCCCAGCGATTTGAGACAGAGCTTTCCCCCTCCAGGAAGCAGAGTTCCACAGAGCTAAAAAAACCAAGCAATTAATAGACTGGCCAACATGAAAAAAAGGAAGCAAGATAGGAACAGCAGTAAAACTCTAGATTCCTTTTTTATGGACAAACAAGATCAAAGCATGGAGCGGGAGGAAGACAACTCAGTCAGAACTCCCTCACCAAATTCTTCCAAGAC
>JAQQSW010013645.1:0-12269 GCA_028646575.1 Pseudocheirus occidentalis
TATGGTTACATGACGTAATATTCCATCATCAGAATTACAGTGCGGGGCGGGGGGGGGGGTTGGGAGGGGGGAAAGATAGAAAATACAAGAAGGTGGTGGCTGAAAAATGGTTATCTGTGATTAGCATAGGAAAAGAGGATGGCAATCATGCAGGGAGATTTTTCGACATCACTGTCACTTTTTTTTTTGTGGGTGGGGGAAGCTTCTATTCCTGTATTCCTTAAAAAATAATTCTTAAACAGTTTGCCTCTCTGAAAGAAGAAGGGGCTGGCTTAGCCATAGGTTCCCATGGTGGGTGATATTGACCCCTGCCAGGTGCTGGAATGAATTTACAATAAATTATTAAATTTAAGATGCAACATTTTTTGGGGGGAAGCAGGGAAGGCAAAGCAATTTGGGTTAAGTGACTTGCCCAGGGTCACATAGCTGGTTAAGAGTCAAGTGTCTGAAATCACGTTTGAATTCTGTTCCTCCTGACTTCAGGACCAGTGCTCTATTGACTGTACCACCTAGCTAGCTGCCCCATGATGCATAATTTTTAAAAACTATATTTTATATACACCCAATAAACTCTGCTTGAAGATCTGAAGTGAGCAGAAACTCATTTTTGTTGTTTAATTGTTTCAGTTGCGTCCGACTCTTCATGATTCCATTTTGAGTTTGCTTGCCAAAGATACTGGAGTGGTTTTCCATTTCCTTCTCCAACTCATTTTACAGATGAGGAAACTGAGTTAACTAGGATTAAATGACTTGCCTAATGTCACACAGTGAGTGTCTTAGGTCAGATTTGAACTCACAATGGAGTCTTCCTGACTCTAGGCCTGGTGCTTTATCCACTGAGCCACCTAGTTGCCCTAGGAACTTGCTAACTACTTCTCATTGTTAGGAAATCTGTCTCTATGTCTCCTACTCAATGTTCTTGCGCTGCCCTCTGAGGCTATACAGGACAAAATGAATTCTGATTCCACATGACATCCCTTTAAATACTTGGACACTCTTTTTGGCTAGAACGAACAAGGGATTTTTTTTTTCCGGGCAAAACTGCTGTTCTACAGCAAAAGGAGATTATTTGCTTCCCAACCCCACTCCCTACCTCCAAAGATCCTCCAGCCTCCCTTCCCCTATTTCCTTTGAAGCAACCTCTCTGTAAACACTTCTCTTGAAGCCAACTGTACAGGATGGCACAACAACACTCCTGTGGCCTTGGCCTCTCCCTCTCTCTGTTACTAAAAACAAGCCAGGACACTATGGAAACCTGTTCTCTTAAAACTAGTTTTTTGACACTGTGCTCACTCCTCTATTTCACTTTCTTTTGATAGTGGGTGGTACACCCTAAAACAAAACAAAAGACAAAGCTGTTAAGCCCCAGCGCTGAGTCTTGTTTGGAATGCCACCAAACAGGCCGTGTGAACACTCTTTCCTGCTCCAACCAGGCCCAGTGGAAAGACCAAGTCAAAACTCATCCTGTCCCAGGGTGAGGGGGAAGAGAACCTCTGTCCACTAACACTGGTCCCTTTCCCCCCCCTTTTAAATGGCTTCTTTGGTGGGCGGGAAGGCTTGAGCTCTATGATAGTATCATCTGAAAATGACAAAGTTTCTTTTTGTTTCTTATAAAGGAAGCCACCTATTCAAAACACTCAGCGGAAAATAGAACATTTCGTGTTTTACTTGGAAGCCTGGAAATCCAGTTTGATGGCCCTCAACCAACATTCAACTCTGCCTTACACCTTCTGTTTGTGTGTAATATTTACTACTAATAAAACTCCATTACATGCTTTTTTTCACAGTATCTTGAAGAGCTTGTAAAAGGGAATGAATTAAAATAATGGTGAAGCTTGGCTCCAGAAAACAGTTGGGAAAATATGCCTTCTTCCCTTCTCTGCAGAGATGAGGGCTGGCTTTGCCATATTGCTTTCCACTCCATCCCTAATACCTTATTTTGGAAAATTTGTTACAAGGGTTGACCTGCATGATGATGAAATAGCAATAAAAATAATCTTAAAAAATGGAAAGCTCTGGAGTGGAACTGGGGGACACACACACATCTATGTGGGAAAAACTTGGGTTTTTATTTGTTTAAATGTTCCCACAAAGTTAGGTATCAGAATGGATACAGCACTGAGTTCAATTCAAGCCTCAGACACTTACCAACAGTGTGACCCTGGGCAAGTCACTTAACCTCTATCTCCCTTGTTTCCTTAACTGTAAAACAGGGATAATAATACAGAGTATCCCTAAAGTCTGGACACATAGGAAATCTCAGTAACTATGCATATTTTCAAGAAATGAAATGAATGCAATTTTCAACATCATTTTATTTAATTAGCATAAATGAAATTTCATAGGAAGGCATAAGAGACACATAGGAAATCTCATTAATTATTTAAATTAATCTCATTAATATGGTAAATAGTCTCCAACAGCTAATGAAAGCTTTTATTCCACATGAAATTGTCATGGCTAAAATTTATGCTAATCAAATAAAATGTTGTTAAAAATTTCATTCATTTCATTTCTGGAAAATATGCGTAGTTAATGAGATTTCCTATGTGTCCAGACTTTAGGGACACCCTGGAGTACCTATCTCCCAGGGCAGTTATCAGGATGAATGGAGATGATATTTGTACAAGTGCTTAGCACAAAAGTGCCTGGCACACAGTAGGCATTTAACCACTACTTGTTTTCTTTCCTTCCTTCCTTTCTTCCCATGTGCATTTAGATTTAAAATCTTGACCATGATTACAAAAATACAAAGCAGCTTGAAAAACAAAGCCCATGTTTCTCTCTGAATCTGATGTCTACCTTCTTGGGTTTTCTGATTTATTACCACTTGATGGCTTGGGAAACAATGGCTGGGTCTGGAGTCTGGGTCTTATTTGAAACAAATGGGATCCATAGTCTATCCAGTTCCCTCCCTCTTTGGGTTTTGGTCAGTATGAGTGAATCAACTGAAGTGAATTCTTTGAGTAAATGGGGCAGCAGAGTCATGAGATTTCATTAAGGAAAGATTTTTTCAGCCTTTCAGGCCCAAGCTACTTTCTTATAACCAACTTAATACTTCTGACTAAAAGCGCCCCCTTACTCAAGCTTAATTGGAAAAATAATCCTTCCGTTCCCAAGGCCTACTTTTAGCTAAACTCCGATATTCCACAGTAGTGAAAGGAAATGGCTTCTACTACTTGCTAGGAAGCACAGTTAGCTGGAGAAAGCTAACTTAGCTCTCCTAATTCCTTCCTTGAGAAATCACTTCTCCACAGGTGGGAAGTTCCTATCCGCTTTCTCCCTTTCTGGTCTTACCTGTGTAGAAACTGGAGTTGTTTTCTTCCTGCTCAAAGATACTCTTTGTCTGAGAATCAAATCTGAGCCACAGGCCAATGGCAAGGACAGCAATTCCCGCGAGCTGCAAGAAAAAAGACACACTCACGTTAAAAGCTTTTATTGAGAATAACCCTCCTGAGCGCCAAACTGTTACACTTTTAAAGTGCTTTGTGTTTATTCAGTGTTCCTTGCCACATGCCAGGGAAGATACCAGTTGGCAAATTTTACATACAAGATGGCATCTACTAGACTGAACCATGCAAAGGAGGATGAACATGGCCATCCTAATTCCCCATTGTATGGAGGAATTGAATATCAAAGAATTAGTTTTGTCTCTCCTTGCCTCTCTCCTGTTTACCTTACCTCCCACCAGTAATCACTAAACCCATGAGTCCAAAATGATTTTTTTCTGGCTAGGGACCCAGTAAATATTAACCAATGAGATGATGTTTGCTCAGTTGGAAGAAATCATCTTATTTTAAAAATGGAGAAATGGAGCCACGGGAAAATGGGGGATGGCTAGCTTGCCCAGTGTGTGGAAACCTGAGTTTCTTTAGGTGGACAGGGCAAAGACTGAACCAGATCTTCTAGGGCTATGTGTTCCATATCACCCATATCCTGTTCTATCCTGGGTGCTGGTACATTAGATATTTTTACCTAAAATCTCAACAGGTAGGTGGCTTGTTGGATAGAGTACAAGGCCTAAAGTTAAGAAGACTCATCTTAAATTCAATAAGCCTCAGACACTTAACAGCTGTGTGACCCTGGGCAAGTCACTTAATCCTACTTGCCTTGTCCTTCATCTGTAAAATGAACTGGGGAAGGAAATAGCAAACCACTCCAGTATCTTTGTCAAGAAAACTCCATATGGGGTCATGAAAAATCAGACAGGATTGAAGTAGGGCACTCTCAAGTCATAGCCTCAAGAAACAGCCTCTGGGGGCAGGTAGGTGGCACAGAGAGTAGAGCATTGGCCCTGGAGTCAGCTGGACCTGAGTTCAAATCCAGCCTCAGACACTTAATACTTATTAACTGTGTGATCTTGGAGAAATCACTTAACCCCAATTGCCCTGCCTTCCCCCCCCAAAAAAACCCCCCAAACCCCAAACCCAGCCCGTTTCCCCCATCTATAAAATGGGAATAACATTTGTATTACCTAATTCACAAGGCTGGTGTGAAGAAAGAATTTTATGAAAGTCTTACAAAGTCATCTTTGCTATAGCTGTCTTCCCTTTAAATCTTATGTGTCTAGCAGCAAGAGAAAAGATGTCCCTTTTCAGTATCTGTCGGTCCCTCAAAGTTAGGTGGATCTTCTCCTTGGGGCAAGTTCCAAGTTGACTTGGTTTGCTTTGGTACTTTTGTGCAAGCTTTTCCCCTGGCTTAGAGAAGAACAGATCTGTATTCTTGGGTTTGAGCTTGCCTCAGTTTTTCTACCTTAGCAACACAATAAGGTACCATTATCTGCCCAAGTATGGTTTAGGGGCCAGAAGGTCAAACAATCTTTATTAAGTACCTACTCTGGGTCAGGCATTGTGCCAGAATCTGGGCTTTCAAGTTCAAAGAATGAAATATTCTCAACTTTCAAGGAGCTTATATTCCAAAAAGAGTGACCCAAAACACATAGAAGTACAAAAAAATGCAAAATAATTCAATACAAGCTAGTATTTTTTGGAGGAAGGCACTGGCAATTTTGGAGGAAATCAGGGAAACCATGCAAAAAGATGGTGCCTGGGACTCTCTAAGAGGCAGTGCTAAGCAAGGAGGGAAATACAGGAATGCCCTGTTTTACTGAGCTTTGCTTTATTGCACTTTGCATAAATGGCAGGTTTAAAAAAACAATTATACAAATTGAAGGTTTGTGCAATCCTGTTTTCTATCAGCACCATTTCCCCAACAACATGTGCTCCCATCATGTCTCTGTGTCACCTTTTGGTAATTCTTGTACTATTTCATACTTTTTCATCATTATTATATCTGTTATAGTGATCTGTGACTATGAACTGCACCATGTCAGGCAACTAAATCCATAAATGTTGTGCACATTCTGATTGTTTCACCTACTGGAATTGCCCCACCCCACCCAACCTAGGCCTCCCTATTCTCTGAGACACAACAATGTTGAAATTAGGCCAATTAATAACCCTACAATAGCCTCTGAGTATTCAAATGAAAGGAAGAGCCAATGGAGAGGCAAGCTTCATTGCTGTCTTATTTTAACAAATTGCCACAGTCATCCGAACCTTTAAGCAACCATCACCCTGAGCAGTCAGCAGCCATCAACGAAGAGGATTCTACACCAGCAAAAAGATCATGACTTGTGCTGAAGGTGCAGACGGTGGTTATCATTTTTTAGCAATAAAGATTTTAAAATTAAGGTATGTACATTGATTTTTTTAGACATGATACTATTGCACACTTAATAGATTACAGTATATTATAGTATACTATAAACAACTTTTTTATGCACTGGGAAACATTATGAGGGTTCCCTCATATGGAGGAAAAACAAGGAATAAAAGATAATAAGGACTATGAACCTGGGCTATTGGAAGGCGAGAAGGGCCTTGTCCAGGAATAGGAAAGAAAGTGGAAGAAGGGACACACAATGTCAACACTAACACATCTATTTGTGTATTTCACAGAAACATTTTTAAAAATAATATTTTATTCCCCATTACACATTAAAACAATTTTTAACATTTGCTTTTAAAGTTTTGAGTTCCATCCCTTCTTCCGTTCCTCCCTCCTTCAGAGGGTAAGCAATCTGAAATACGTTATACACGTGTAATTGTGTAAAATATTTCCACCGCCAGTCATTTTGTACAAGAAGATCCCCCAAAAAAGGATAAAAAAAAGTGAAAAATACTATGCTTCAGTCTCTATATTCATTCAGACAATATCAGTTCTTTCTCTGGAGGTGGAGAGCATCAAACAAACATTTTTTACAAACGTTTTATGCCAAATACTGGGCTAGGAGCTAGAAGCGACATGAACTTGAAAGGAAAGTCCGTGCTTTCATAGAACTTACAGTTTATTATACATGTGGTTAAGACAGAATGCTGCATATACACATGGTAAAGGATTACAGCACAAAGTGAGACATGCCTTTCCAGGGGATCAGAGAAGGAGGGGTGAGCAGGAAGTGATTTGCAAAAAGAAGCTATTTTGAACTCCTTCAGCCCAGATGAAACACAGAAACGTAGGAATCCCTCTCCTACGTTATTTAAGTTCCCCATGGTGAATCATAATGGTAAAGTTCCTCAGGACTGCCCTTTGAACACTGACTAGCCAATCCCCCCATGGGTCAGCAGATTAAATGGTTCATTGCTCAATATTGGTGTAAGTCTATTGACCTTTGTGACCAGATCTGATAGTAGGACAGCTTTGGAAGAAAAAAAATAAGATTTGAAGGAAAAAATGATGAGTTCAGACAAATAGACTAAATGTTTAGTTTAATTAACAAATAGACATGCAAAGCGACACTGGTCCCCAGACCTATTTATAAAGAAAAATAAAGCATCATTTCTTTTAAAAAAGTACAAATATATTCTCTTATATTCCTTTCACCCTCTTACCGTGATGACACTGTTGTAGGAAAATCATAAGATTACAGGTGGACGCTTGGCAGGAATTATCTGGTTCTACATCAGATGTCTACATCAAGTCATCTGAGCTTGAGAAGTACATTGCCTAGTGTTACACTGCAGCAAGATTTGAACTCAGGTCTTCCCAACTCCAAGTCTGGTATTCTATTCATTCTGCCACATCAGGCCCAGGACCTGTTCATTTAGAGGTCTGGCTAGTAAAAAAAACTGTGTGAAGATTCTTAGATGCCTTGATGGGCCCTTGAATTGTATTTTACGGAAACACTAAATAGACTCTGATTCTGTACCAGGGGAGCTCACCTGGGCTTCTGAAGGAGCTGATTTACCTCTTTAAACAAAGAAGTTTCTTTTCAGTATTAATTAAGCATTAAGGACAGCAGAAAACCAGAGGGAGAATGAACACATCCATACTGGCTTCCAAGGAGAGTAGGAAAAGCAACAAGCAAGTCTCTCCAGCTTCTTCCTTTCAGCCTCCTGGCTACCTTCCTTACTTGAAAGGGTTACCACTGAAAGCAAATAGGATATATCCCCATACACAGCTATGGGCCCTGGCTCTGGTTTTTGGACAGACTTCAGCCCACAAATATTTTTCCTCAGTCAGTAGTGCTCTTGTGATGGAACACAGCTGATAGCCAGGAGCAGTGGGGGCTGGAAGACCGTCCTTGGGCTGTGGGACAGTCTGATTTCCTTTCTTGCTTTGAACCTCTACTAAGGGGGGAGCCCTGGCTTGGGTCATTTCAAGTCATTTTACATATTAGCAAGTTGTTGAGGGTAGTTATCATCCACTTGTTCCTTGGTATGCCAAGAAAAACTTTATATCAAAAAACACCATGAAAAGCAGACAGGTAATCCAAACAAACAGATGAAGACTGTATGTTCTCATCTCAAAGCATCAAGATGATGTAGGAAGAATTGTGGACAGGTTAAGTTACCTACCCAAAGTCAGGGATAAGTCTAAGATTCAAACCAACGTCCTCAGACTCCAAGTCCAGAGAGACTCTTTTCTACTGAACCACACAGGGCTCTGAGAAATGCTGAGAAGCTGCAAATCTCACCAAAGGCCAAGCCACGAATGGTGCCACTCACTGCCTGTTTGTATTAAAGACAAAGTACTTACAATTGGCTCTGGAGGCACAAAGAATTGTAATGTCTCAGGCTCTCTGAGTTATTGAACTTAAAAGGAAGTTGAAAAGAAAGGGAAGTGAGGCAGGGCTGGGAGTTCTGAGTCACAAAACTCATAGCCCTTGATGGATGGATGAGCTTTGCTTCCTTTTCTGATTGAATTAGGGATTTACTAGCCAAAGGTATAGACGTTGTGTCTGCTACTGAAGATACCACTTTATTCTAAATCTGCCAAAGAAACCACCTTCCAGAACATGCAAGGAGGGCTAATGGAAGGGGACAGTAGGTGGCACTAAAAATAACAATTAGAACAGAGCAAGATACACTTAACAAGAAACGATAAGTACATTAAAGAATTCAACATTTGTTAAGTGCTTACTGTATACCCAGCAATAGGCAGCATGGAACTATGGACAGAGAACTGGTTTTGTGATAGGAAGCCTTGCCTTTGACACATACTCATTGTGTAACCCAGGACAGGCTGTGGTAGCTGTTTATCCTCTGTTTTCCAAGAGGACCAATGACACTGCTGAGGGTGATGTCTTGACTTGCTCATGTACTGGATTTAAGTGAGGAAGTTGCATAAAGTTGTCAGCCTCACTCTCTCTTCCAGAGTCATTTGGAGTTCACTGGCAAGACAAAAGTCAAGGTGACTGGAGATGGCATGGGATTCAGGGGCTGACCTCCACATCTTCAATGTGTGACCAGGCTCAATGAGCTCCAGTCTGCTCCAGCCATCTTTATGGCCACTGGAACAAATTGTTCTCCTCTGCCCATTCCACCCGAGGAAGTCTTCACAAGGTTGGAGTGGACATCCCCCAACTCACTGACAGGTTGGAGGCCTGCTGGTTACCCTCAACCTGGTTTAGCCCATCTGCTGAAACAGGTTTACCAGGGTGTGGCTACTTCAAGTGCTCCAG
Organism: Pseudocheirus occidentalis; assembly: GCA_028646575.1. Taxonomy (NCBI): domain Eukaryota; kingdom Metazoa; phylum Chordata; class Mammalia; order Diprotodontia; family Pseudocheiridae; genus Pseudocheirus; species Pseudocheirus occidentalis. The sequence continues at coordinate 8,966 of JAQQSW010013645.1, forward strand.
CTTCTCCTCTGGAGCCACAGGTGGGAGTTAGGTGAGAGGTGAATACCAAAGCCCAGAAAAGGACTCAGCCAAAGCCTTCCCACCAGAGGTGCCAGTCCTTCCTGAACACCCCACAGGCCACTCTAAAAGAAAATTTCAAAGTATGTGGCAATTTGCATCGAGATAATGAGTTTCCTCACTGAGGAGTTTCTTAATAGGTCTAGTGGAAAAAAAAAAAAAAGGTATTCACCCAAGGCATTGTGCTGGATGCTGGTGACACAAAAATGAAAAATGCCAGACTGTCCTGAATGGGTTCACATTTTACTTGGGGAAGGGATTAGTAAGATACAGGATAGAATGTCATAGAGGTAAAGCAAAGATCACTTTGAGTGACCTCTTGTCTCACAAGGAATAAGAGAAAGAGCCAGAGGCTCAGAAGAGAGAGGAGGCCAGCAAACAGGTAGAGGGGTCTGGTCAGCACCCTGGATGATGTAGCAGAAGGAACCTGGGTTTAGGTCCCAGCTCTGAAATTTATTAGCTATGTAACTTTGACCTAGTCATGTCCCATTCAAGTCAACTGAGTATTTATTAAAATGCCTACCACATATAAAGAGCCCTGCTATGTGGTAGAGATACAAAGACAAAAGTCAAAACAAACAGCAACAAAAAACTGGGGAGAGAGATACATGTAGCCCTCTAGGTCCTCAAGTGTGGCCCTTTGAATCCAAACTTCATGTGAGGTGAATGCTAGGCACAGGAGTCAAGGTAGAATGGTGAGGGGACCAACCAGGAATTCAGATTGACCGTGTCTTTCCCCTGGGTCTCAGTTTCTTCATCTGTAGTACAACCCACTATATTGAGGTTATAACAGAAGTCCTTTTGGACTTGAGATACGAGGAATGCTATACTGAAACTCTGAAGGTCAGATTGGTACCTTCTCTCTCAAGCTGCCATTTTATTTAGAGCCCAGGAAAGAACCTGAACTCCTCTAAAGAAGACTTTTGTCCTTAAACAAAGGACTCAAGACAAATTAAAAAAACTTCATAAAATAAACAAATGGAACTCGGCGGGGGGTGGGGGTGGGGGGGAGAGGGTAGTGGTTTAAGAAATTGCTTGGATGTCCTTCAGTGATGATGAAATAAAGCTCAGTCATGAAAATGGCAGCGCAAAGTCACCATGCACCTTAATAGCTCATGCTTTAAGTTTTTAGAGGGCTATTTACACAGATTATCTCATCTGAGCCTCACAATGACCCTATGAAGTGAGTACAACAGATGCTATTATCCTCATTTTACTGAGGAAGAAAACGAAACTCAAAGGTTAAATTACTTAGCTATGGCTGCGCAGCTGATAAGGACGGAAGCAGAATTCAAAGTCAGGTTCCAAATCCACAATTTAATACCCCATTCTTCCTCTCATACTTGTTGCCTTACTGTCAGCCATCATGGAAATGCCATCTATCTGACCCTCTTAGGCAATGTCTTACACGGGGCCCCAGAAGGGAGAAGGCTGCTTTTGCTCTAAGGTCATATCTGTAACATGTGACAAGCAGGAACTCGAGCCTATACTCAGTTCAGGATAGAACTAGCTTTCTCTACTTCATTTTATTTCCTAGCCACAGCAGAATGGAAATATTTTTTGTTTTTGCTGAGAAAAGCACGGAGTAGGTACCAGCAATAGCCTTGTTTGTTTGGCCTCAGGGTAAAAAGTAAAGGGGAGAGAGCTTCTTGTGTTGTTCTGGGTGACTGCACTATATTCTCATCATCTTCAGGTTCTGTCTGTGGAATAAGGGGCCCTGTGCATCCCACCCTTCCCTGCTTCTTCTAGCTGGACTTGGTCTTGTCTTCCAGCCCTTCTACTGAATCTCCAAACTTCCCTATTATTCTCAAGGGTACCACCACCCTTCTGGTCACCCAGGTTCCCAACCTTGCTGTCCTCCTAAATTCCTTATCACTCCTAACCTCCTTTATCTACACTTTGCTAAGTTTTGATGATTCTACCTCCATAGTAATGCCAGAATTTGACCCCCGCTGCTCACCCGGCTAGCCTGTACCATTGCATCAGCCTTCTATCTGGCATCTGGGTGATACAGGAACTAGGAGTACTAGTGCGGGGGGTGTGTGTGTGTGTGTGTGTGTGTGTGTGTGTGTGTGTGTGTGTGTGTGTGTGTGTGTGTGTCAGGAAGGCCTCAGTTCAAATCCAGCCTCATGCACTTTACTAGCTCTGTGCCCCCGGGCAATTTCTGTCTGCTTCAGTTTTCCCTTCTGTAAAGTGATAACAGGAATACCACCTAAGTCTCAAGGTTGTCATGAGGATTAAAATATGATGTTTTTTAAAGTAATTTGTAAAACTTAAAGTGCTATATATGGCAGTTAGGTGGTGCAGTGGATAGAATACCAGGCCTGGAGTCAGGAAGACTCCTTTGTGAATTCAAATCCGGCCCAAGATGCTTAGCTGTGTGACTCTGGGCAAGTCACTTAACCTTGTTTGCCTCAGTTTCCTCATCTGTAAAATGAGCTGGAGAAGGGCATGGCAAACCCCTCCAATATCTTTGCCCAGAAAACTCCAAATGGGGTCTTGGAGAATTGGACAAAACCAAACACAACTGAATAACAAAGTGCTATATAATGCTTGTTGTTACTAATAATTATAATTATTGGTCTCTTTGCCTCAAGTTGGCTCCACCATCAAAGAGCTAAAGCCATTTTCCTAAAATGCAGGTCTGAACATGTCACTCCCCTGCTCAACCTCCACTGGCTCTCTATTACCCAGACTCAAAGAAATACCTCTGGTTGATATTTAAAGGCTGTTACAACCTGGCTCCGCCCTACCTTTCTGCGCCTGGTTATCTATTATCCCTTTGTACACTCAGTAGTCTAGTCCAACTAGCCCTAATTATGTCTCATACAAGAGGCCCCTACTTCTGTCTCTATGCCTAGGTGCTGGGGTGCTTTCGGGATGCCTTTGTTTGTAACATTGTTGTAACTTCAGTCTGTAAAATCACACTTGTGTTCAGGTACCTATGTTTGTAAAAGCCTGTGCAATTAAGTTGTAAAATCACACTTCCCCCAGCCATAAAGCATTAACTCTGCCTCTCCCTGCGTGAGCGCTCTGCCTAGCTGCAATTAATGAACTGCTTTATCTCTGCTTGGTATAATAACAAGCTGCACCTAATGAATCCTTCACAAAAGCATTTCATAAACAAATCTTTAGTTTAGAGAAATGTATACCTACTTTGTTCTAGTGCGAAGTATGAATGTTTCAATGCACTATCAGTAAGCAAACTCCTCTCCACCCTGGATCTCCAATTAGTCTAGTTTACCAG
>JAQQSW010013646.1:0-12269 GCA_028646575.1 Pseudocheirus occidentalis
TTCTGGGCTGTGGGGTAGGGACAAAAAGGGGAGAAAATTTGTAACTCAAAACCTTGTGGAAAGGAATGATGTAACCAAGAAAATAAATTAAAATTTAAAAAAACGAATTAAAGTTATCTATAACCATGTAAAGATGCTCTAACTCACTACTGATTGGAAAAATGCAAATTAAAACAATTCTGAGGTACTACCTCAAAACTTTTTAGATTAGCTAATAGAACAGAAAAGGAAAATAACACGTTAAAGAGGATGGGGGGTGAGGAGAAATGTGACATTAACGCACTGTTGGTGGAGTTATAAATTGATTCACTCATTCAACAGAGCAATTTGGAACTATGCCCAAAGTGTTATAAAAACCAAGCATAACCTTTGACCTAGGAATACTACTATTAGGTCTATATTCCAAAAGAGATAAAAAAACAAAACAAAGGAAAAGGACGTATATGTACAAAAATATTTATAGCTGCTCTTTTCTGGTGGTAAAGAACTGGAAATTGAGAGGATGTACATCAATTGAGGAATGTAATTACAACGGAATACTATTGTACTTTGAGAAAGAATGAGAAGGATGTTCTCAGAAAAACCTGGACTTACATGAGTTGATGCATAGTGAAATTTACTGTGTGCAAAGTAACAGCAATATTGTAAGATGATCACCTGTGAATGACTTAACTCTTCTCAGTAATACAATGATCTAAGACAACTCTGAAGGATTTATGATGAAAAATGCTATCCATCACTAGAGAAAGAACTGATCGTATCTGACTACAGATTGAAGAATACAAGCCTTCGGTAATAAGTGACCTTTGCTGTTGGCTCTGACTTCAGTAAGCTAGCCTTCATCTGCCAGTCTCATTTCACTCAGTCTGCTCTTTGGATGCAATACCTAATGAATTATTATGCAACAAGAGCTATTCATCTTCTAGGTCTACTGGATTTTGTGTTGTGTTTAAACGTCTGCACATTCCATGTACCAATGGTGAGAAGAATCATCTTCACAAAAGATTTTGTACATTTTTAAAATTTTTAGATCACGAGGCAAGGATCCTTGCCTGTCACAGCAAGCAGGATAAGTTTGGGTAAAACAGACAATTTTTAGGGCACTTTTTCTAGCCTCTTCCTCACACCAGGAGGTGAGCGGTGTGTGGTCCTTCAAAAAGACTATTCAGGGGAAGGTGGCAGAGTGGATCAGAAAACTTTCAGTTCTCCAAATTTCCTCCACAAAAAAAAGACAGAACATTGCCTCAGAGCAGCAGAAATAAACACAGGATAAAGCAATTATTCTCCTAAAACAATCTGAGGAGGCCCCAGGAAAGACCAGACCTCCAGGGGCAGAGGTTTGGCCTGAGTGAAGTGCAAATATCTCCAGACCAACTCTGCAAAATCAACAAACAATAAGCCTAGGGGCAGTTGGGTGGAAAGGCAGCCTCAGCCTTAAAATTTTCATCTAGTAGACCTTGTGAGGGTCCAATGGCTGAGTAGGAGATTGAAGGACCTGCCACTGTTCATGAATGCCAAACACAGCTGTGCTGACCAGATAAGTCCTGGGTAAGCTATAAGAAGAAGCTAGCCCCCACACTTGGTGAGTGCAGTAGCAAAGGACACAGACCCTGTTGACATTGGGCATTTGCAGGAGAGCAGAGTCCCTTGTTTCTGTTCCAGGGTAGAGAGGACAGTTGTAGTTTGCAGCCATTAGAGGGACTACAGATAGCAAAATCATTTGCAGGACAGTGTGACTGGGTGCCAGAGTTGTGACTTAGAAGTAGAAAGGAGAGCCTAAGGTTGGACCCCCCCCCAGACAGAACTCAAAAAATAACAGTAAAAAAGGACAGAAGATTTGGGGTATCATTCCCTATACTGCAAGATTGCAACTTGATTACACTAATAGTTGCTAAAACCAGAATAAAACAAAAAATAAATAAATAAAAATGAGTAAGCAAAGGAGATAGGTGGCTACTATGAGGATAGAGAAGATCTGGGTTCATATTCAGGGGAAGATAATGCAGCTAAAAAACTTTTCAATGAGATACATGAAACGGTACCAAGCACAAAAAGAGTCCCTGGAAAAAAACTTTACATGGAACTTAAAAATAAATATAAGAGACTGAGGGACAATTAGAAAAAATAAATAAGAACAACCCAAGAAAATGCAGCCTTCATGGCCACTGGAACAAATTGATTTTACCCACCCCCCCCCATCCCACCAGAAGAAGTCTTCATATGCTTAGGGTAGACACCACTCACCAATGGTTTCAGCCCCTGTGGTTACCCTTACCTTGGTTTCACCTGTCTCACTAAAAGCTTTGTTTGGGTATGGCCATTGCACATACTACAGTTCTTGGAGCCACAGGTGAGAGTTGGGTGATTCAGATGAACACTAAAGGTCGAAAGCAACCCTGAAAAGGGCTTGACAGCCCTCACTAGAGGTACTAGTCTTCCTTTAACACCCTACACCATTCATAGAGGAGTACAAAGCAGTCCAGGAAGGAGCACCAGAAGGCTGATGGATTCTGAAGGAAGCTTCATCTAGCTGAATCAACTTGATGCAGTCTGGGATGCTTTTATCTGTAACCTCAGTTTGTAAAATCTCACTTGTATCCAGGTATCTATGTATGTAACGTCAGTCTGTAACAAGCCTGTGCAATTAAGTTGTAAAAGTCACACTTTCCCCCCACCATAAAGGCATTCACTTTGCCTCTCCCCTTCCCCCAGTCTGAAAGTCTGCCTAAAGACAAGCCTCCAATAGTGTTCTATAAACAAACCCTTAGAGAAATGCGTAGCCCCTTTGTTCTAAGTGGCCAGTTGCACCCAAAAGCCTTGAACAACATTATCAGACAGATAACTCTGGCTCAATATAGTACCCCCTGAATCCCTAATCAGTCTAGTTCCCAGACTTGGAAACAATCAAGTCTGTCCTCCCAACAGCCATATTGGACATATCTCATTCATCCTTGACCAAAAGTAACCTAGTGATGTTTCAAGCCCCAAACCATACCTCCGGATAGCCCCCCCCACAGGGGGGGGTTCCTAGTGAATTATGGGGCAATTCGAGTGCGCAGTTGATATAAAAAGTGTATGTCCCTTTAAGCACTGACCACTCTTAAATTCTTCCCAAACTCCTCCCTAACTCCACCTTTGCCCGCGTAGTTAGCATAATTAGCCTTTGACGGACAGTTTTATGGTAATAAATACTGCACTTCAAGTCCCAGCTCTTTGCAGGCTATCCTCAACCTTTTCTTGCCTGCTGCAGAGCATAAAACTTTCTAACTCTACCTTAGATCCCTGCACTTTGCAGTTCCCCCTATTTCTCCTGCCAGCTACTAAGTAAGCATATCAATAAACTTTGAAACTTTTCCAAAAGACAGCTTGGGTCCTGGCAAAATTCTTTCCAGACAAGAACTAGGGATTATATGAAATCCCTCAGACACCCCCCATCACACACCCCCTACTCCCCACACCTCTTCAAACTCAAGATGTCTTCACTGCCTATTCTTGTTGAACATTCCTCTACTTAGCTACTGATAAGTAAATATCCTTTTGTTAACTATTGAATGACCTATGAGAGTCTCATTTTGTTTCAGTATTTAACCTAAGCTTCTAGTGGACTGTTCTGAATCAGGCACAGTACAAACACCCTTAGGAGTAAGCTGGTAAATGTTTAACAAACAATAATCTGGGAGAAAACATATCTGTGATGCACAAACTGAATCTGAATCATTAACATTTTCTCCATCACTTTCTTAAATCTAGATAATCAACAAAAGAATAAATCAAATTCTGACTTGTAGTCAATTTCTGAGGTGTGAATGCTAATACTGAAAATTTAGCAACCTGCTCCCTGATTTGAGCTATCTTAAATTGACTATAGCACATCTCCTGGATGTGATTTATCAGCCTTGCTTCTGGGGACCCAACTTATCAGTAAGAATAGAAGTTGAGATAAGGACTCCAGTCTTTTTGTTTTTATATCACCTTTTTTCCCCACTGTATTGTCATTGTGGTTGCCTCTATCCTTTATTTTGCTAAGAATTAACTCCCTGACCATACATCTACTTTTCTTCTCATTGTTTTATGGTATGACCTTTATTATTGAAATCAAGTATCAACTTCAAATCTATTGTGACACTGTGCAATTAGGAGAAAAATTTCAAAGATTTTAGGAAAAGAATTAGTGGATATGCTATGGGTCAAAATTCTCCAGAGGAAAGTAGAACAAGATGGAAAGTTCTTCATGAAGAACAAAAAAAGTAATTCTAATGAGTGAAAAAGTGGAGCTAACATATGTATGCATATATATAAACATACATATATGCACATAAATATACATATATGCATATACATATATACATACATACACACACATCTCAAGGGAACTCTTAGCAACTCATATTTTAAAAAGACAGAAGATGGAAGGAAGGAAAGATAGCAGAAACTGAATACAAAAGTATGACAGTTCTGTAAGAATGTCAGGACTACCAAAGCTTAGGATGAGTTGAAACTATCAAAGAATGCTAAAAACAAGAAAATAATAGGTTGGAACTCTTAGGGACAAGATGAAGATCTCAGAATAGATAGGTCAGCTTTCTGGAGGGCCAGAACCATGATAATAAATGATGGGAAGAAGATAAAACTACTCAACTCTTTTTTGTGTCTGTTTTCTGACAAGAACATCCTTTGGTTTGAGATGGAGAGGAATAGCAATAGGGAGCTGAAATCCACATAAGTGGGAATATTAATGAGTTTATCACCAGTTCCAGAAAGTTAACACTCTCTGTGAGTGGTGAAGGAATTGGTAGCTGTGTTAGAACTATGCACAATGATCCTTATATAGAACAAGACACATGACTCATGGCTGGTGGATGAACAATGTGATATTCAAGAAAAATTGGAAGATAGAGTCTACAGACTATAAGACAATGGATATGGATTCTCAGCAAAACTGAAATATATTATTCAAGGGATAATGTCTAAACATCTAAAAAAAGGAAATTTTGGTCTCAAAGTTAGAATAGTTTCATCAAGAATAGATCATGACAGACTAACCTCATTTTCTTGATTGATGAGGGATATTAGTCTGGCAGATCAGGGAAATGGTATATAGGTTATCTAGATTTTAGTCAAACATTTGACAAAGCCTTTCAAGCTATTGGTATGGAAAAGATAAATGTAGTTTGGGCTAGTGGTGTCAAACTCACATCCCAGTTGTTAGGGTATAAAATTCAGGCATGGCCTAGACCAGATAAAAATATAATTGGGAAATGTTTAATTAAACAAATGTACAATATGACATAGATGTTCATTTGTGGTTTTCTAAGTCAATATGCAGCCAGCAGGAATCTGTTTCTGTTTCAGTTGCACACCATTGGTCTAAGCAATTAGATCCAGTCTTCTTAATGTTGTTTGTTTGTTTGTTTGATGGACTTCTTTGGCAGTCTAGTAAAGCCTATGGATCCTCTTGAAGAAAAAGTACGGCATAAAATAAAATAGACAGGAAACCAATTATTTGAAATGTAGTTAGCAAAATGTTAAAGGAATAGGTTCATGAGTCTCAGGTTAAGAATCTCCAAATTAGATGGAAGCAGAACATGTTACAGAGAAAACATTAATTAATTAGTGAGTAGTCATTAATGGTTGAATGTCAACTTGAAAAAAAAGGGTCTTTAGCAGAATACACTGCATTAAGCTACTTAACATTTTTATCAACAATTTAAATAAAGATACATCAATATTATTTTTATACAGTTTGCCGATAGCACAAAGATAGGAAGTATACTTTGCCCATTTTATGGTCCAATTAGGATACAAAAAGATTAACATACTGAACACCATATTAAATGTAATAAGATGAAACTAAGTCAGGATAGATATAAAATCCTATCCATGGTCTTAAGAAAAATAATATTCATACAGCTTACTGGCACCATCATCAATTCACTAACTGCCTGTGAAATGAAAAGACCCACAAACAAGGTCCAAGGGGTCAACACAAATTAACAATAAAGAAATCAACACAGACCCACAAACAAGGTTGGAGAGGATCATCAGTAAAGTCCCAGGACCTCCAAAATCCTCCTTCAGGACTTCTATAAACAGACAACCAGAAAAATCCTCTTTCAGGGGTTCCAGTAAGGTCCCATGGCTTCTGGCAAAACCATGACCAGTTGATGGGGGAAAAAACAATAAACATTTTAAAGCACCTACTATGTGCCTGACACTATACTAGGCAATGAAGGCATAAAGATAAAAGTGATAGAGCCTCTTCCCTCAAAGTATACATTCTATCTGGGAAGTTAATATGTGATAAAAGCAAAATAGATAGGAAGGGCAGGAGGAAAGCTCTAGCAGGACTTGTACTGGTACATCTTTGAAAATTTTTTTCATTTATTTTTAGCTTTCAACATTCACTTCCACAAAATTTTGAGTTCCAAATTTTCTCCCTTCCCTCACTCTTCCCTAAGATTATGTGCAATCTGATACAGGCTCTACATATACATTCCTATTAAGCATGTTTTCACATTAATCATGATGTAAAGAAGAATTCCACAATGGGGAGAAGAATGACGAGAAGGAGAGAGAGAGCACGCGAGCAAATAGTATGTCTCTATCTGCTTTCAGACTCCAAAGTTCTTTCTCTGGATATGGATAGCATTCTCCATTATGAGTCCTTTGCTGAGAAGAGCTAAACCTATCAAAGTCAAAAATCACACAATGTTGCTATTACTGTGCACAATGTTCTCCTGGTTCTGCTCACTTCACTCAGCATCACTTCATGTAAGTCTTTCCAGGTTTTTCTGAAATCCCCCTGCTTATCATCTTCTATGGAACAATAGTATTCCATTACATTCATATGCCACAATTTGTTCAGCCATTCCCCAGTTGATGGGAAATGAGAAAAAAACATTAAGAAGGTCAGTTTGGCTGAACTACTATAGAAGATATGAAGGGAAATAATGTGTGATAGGAATATTAGTGACAGGTTGTAGAGGCCTTTACATGCCACATATTGGAATTTGTGTTTAGTCCTAAAGGTCATAGAGAGCCACTGGAATTTATTGAGCTGGGGAGTGACATGGTCAGACCCATGCTTTAAGAATTTCATTTTGGCAGAAGTGTGGAGGATAGACTAGAGAAGGGAAGAGATCTTCAAGAAAAGGTTACTGAGAGAGCTGAGAATGACCCGGAATAGGGTGGTGATGACAGAAGCAGAGAGAAGGAGATGGCTACAAGAAATGTTGGGGAGGTAGAATCCAGTGATACATTTATGATCCTCAAATATGGTTAGGTAAAAGTGGCCTCAGCAGCTAGGTGGCGCCATAGTGAATAGAGTGCTTGGCCTGGAGTTTGGAAGACTCATCATCCTGAGTTCAAATGTAACTTCAGATACTTACTAGATGGGTGACCCTGGGTAAGTCACTTAACCCTGTTTGCCTCAGTTTCCTCTTCTGTAAAATGAGTTAGAGAAGGAAATGGCAAAGCACTCCAGTATATTTTCCAAGAAAACCCCACAGGGGGTCACAAAGTGTTGGACATGACTGAAACACAACTGAAAAAGTAGTCTAAGATTTCGGGGTTCAGGAAAGACCTCCTGTAGGAGATGGCACTCCCTTGGAGGAAACCAGAAAACAGAGGGGGGAAGGGAATAGGGCATTCCAGGCATTGGTGATAGTTGGTGCAAAAGGCACGGAGACAAGAGAACGAGAGATAGAATGCCACGTCTGGTGAATAAGAAGTAAGTTTGCTAAGCTGGAAAATGTGCTATAATTCTGCATGTACATACATGTTTATTTCTCTGTGCCTTGGTTTAGTCTGAGTGTCTGAGTGCTTTTGTGGATATACAAGTGTTTTTGAAACTCTAGATACTGGGTCAGGTAAAAATGTTCCCCTTACTGCCCCCCACTCTAAAAAAGAAAGTTAAAATATAATTTAAAATTTAATCTGAGTTGTTGTCTGTCAAGAGTAGGGTCTTCTAGAAAAGCCACTCCTCAGAGAGACCCTTTTAATGTGGGTTCTATTGGAGGTGGATCTGAGTGATGAGGGGCAGGGGAGGAGTATCACAAGCACTCCAACACAACACACACACTTCAATAAACACGTATTCATACTCATAGATTTTGAGCTAGACAAGACCTCAGAGGAATCCAACCCCACATTTTGTAGATGAGAACACAGAGGCTAGGAGAGGTTCAATTACTTCCCTAGAGGCTGAGGTAGGATTCAAACCCAGGTCTTCCTGACTACAAGTCCTCATCCAATATAACATACTGCTTAACATAATTAATATTAGCATCTTTATGAAGCTAGACATCATAAAGAACTAGGAATAAAAAGAGAAAATTAAGGTCCTTCTAAAGGTTATATTGTGGGGAGCTTCATGTGATGGACAAAACTTGAGATCTAGATTAAGAAAGCCAGCTTTGCCCCCTTTCTAGCTGTGGATAAACTCTTTGACCTGTCTGGGGCATTGGTTTCCCTTTTAAGATAAAAAGAATGGATTAAAATACTCATATAAACTGATGCAACATGAAGTAAGCAAAGCCAGGAAAACAATACATTCAATTACAATAGTATAAGCAAAAAGAGTAAGAGAAAACTGAACGTTGGGTAGTTATAATGGCCAAATTAAAACACAGAGATGAAGAAAAAAAAGTACTTCCTTCCCTTCTTTGCAGAGCTGAGGAACAACAGATGTAAAATAATGAATATACTGTCAGACACTGTTGATGCTGGTCGATTTTGCTAACCTGCTTTCTTTTCCAACTTTTATTACAAGGGTTGGCTTATGAGTAAGGGATAGATCTGGAAATGAATATAACAAAAACAAAAGGCATCAATAAGATAATCTTAAGGTCTCTTCTAGGCTCTCGGTGGGTGATTCTATGATCTGGTAAGGCTCTGGAGAGCTGAGAAAGCACAGGAAAGGCTGTTTTTCTGAAAGTTCCTAATGCTCTACAGGGAAAACTACAACACCACTCATGAGGAGTGTTTGGCCTAATAAAACTTCTCGGGACTTAAAAATGTACCAGTGAGCTGTCAGATTTCATGTTCTGATTGCTTTTCCAAATGTTAGGCTGCCTTGTACAGCTCCAGAAAACTGATGACAAAGTATGCTAAGCGAAGGAGGTGTAGACCAGAAGTGTCAAAATAGAAATGGCACCATTAATCAGTTCATAAGGATACCTGTTGGCTATATACTTTAAAAGGCTGCATATTAAAAAGTAATAATATCCATGTCATAATGTATTTTTATTTGCTAAACATTTTTCAATTACAGTTTAATCTGGTTTCAGTGGAGCTTGGGAATGTTGCTGGCCTCTGCTCTAGACTAGAGGTGTTAAACTCATATAGAAATGGATTTTTTCTGCCCCATATTGATTTACAAAACCTCAGATTAACATAATCTCTGTTGGATTGTATTTTATTTATTTTGTTAAACATTTCTCACTTAATCTGGTTCTGGCAGGAGTTAGGAGTTTTGCAGACTATTTTGGGGCCTACCTCAACACCTCTGGTGTAGACCATAAGGTACAGAAAGATATATATTTTTTCAGACCCAACTAATTTGCTAATTTGACAATACTTATTGTTACAACATAAAATCAATTAAGGGTGATGGGGTACAACAAAAAAAACATAGGAGAAAAATTTAGGAGACAAGGAGGGCTGTAGTGGCATATACATTGAAAACAAAAGCAAGCTGTATATAGCAGAGATTCCCAGTTTCTTTTAATTTTATAGGTGTGTGTGGAAATAATCTTATCTAGTTTGTCAAGGTCATAATAAAAATTTGAAAGAAAAAAAGGCTAGGGCCAATTCCTCTATGTGTACCTTGGGTCCAATCCCCTCCCAACTTCACTGTGAGATTGTTCTTATTGCCATCCCTCTCTTTAATCTTTATTTCCTTCCTATCGGCTGGGATTTTTCCTCCTGTCTACAAAATCACAGCGCATTTCTCCTTCAACCCTATAAAACCATTACTAGACTCCATCTGTTGTCCTATCATTGACCTATCTTCAGTTAAACTAAGAAAAGTTCTATGTATTCAGTGCCTATATTTCATCTCCTCTCCTATCTTCTAAATGCTCTGCATATTTCTTCTACTTCTATCATGCAACTGAAACTGCTGCTTCCTATCTCTTTAACTGCTAATTTGATCACCCTTGTCAATTGAACACCATTTCCTCTCAGTTTTCATGGCATTGTTCTCACATTAAACATATATGTGTGTGTGCGCACACACACATATATGTATTCACATACACCCTCGTATGTGAATATTCACATTCACATGTGTATGTGTATATATACATACATATTATATATAGTATGGAGTAAGGAAATTTTACAATTTCCCAAAGTGTGTGTATACATATATATATACATATATAGGTGCTTATGTACATGCACATTTATGTATACATGTCTGATATCTGTGATTGCTGCATCTTATTTTATATGTGTGTATATATGTATAAATAATTAGATATTGCAAAGGGAACAGAAGAGAACAGTCTGGATTGCATCTGGGAAATTGCAAAGGTTTTGAAACAACCTTTCACTACTCCCTGAAAGAGGCTCATCCTTTTCAATATGCATATTCTTCTGCTGGTGTTGTATAGTCAAGTCACTGAACATTATGGTTCCCAAATAGATGAATTTATGACTCACCAAGAAGACAATAGAGGTGAACAAGCCACAACACATACTAAACTCAGAATTATGAGGGCAAAATGGAATAAATCAAATCAAAGAAGTGTATGATTGAAAAAAAGACTAGTAGACCGACTTTCAACAGATGTTGAAAGAGAGGGATAACCGTGGAACAGTTCATACTGCTTCATTGTATCTTTTTTTTTCTATTAAATTTGTTTTCTCTCCTCTCCTGCCTCAAGTTGAAAAAGAAAAGCAGGATTCCTGTAACAAACATGCATGATCAAACAAGACAACACAGAAGCGCATTTTTTAACATGGCCAGAGTGGGAATTTTTAATCCAACACTTGTTTCATGAAGTGGGTAGCATAGACATTGGTCTTCTGGAATGGTGACTGGTCAATGCACTGATATGAATTCTTTATGCTGTTGTCATTGTATTAAATATTCTCCTGATTCTGCTCACTTCATTCTGCATCATTTGATACAAGTCTTCACAGGTTTCTCTGGGAAGACAATCATTACTTTAGTCACTTCTTACAGCACAAGTTTTCTATTTCATCCATAAACCATCATTTGTTCAGCCATTTTTCAATTGATGGGCACTCCCATCCAGTTCTTTGCTAATACTCCAAAAGCTGCTATAAATTTTTGTAAATTATTGGTCTTTTTCCTCTTTTTCTGAGGATGCTGAGGAATAGGCCTAGTAGTGGTATCACTGGGTCATAGTTAAATGACTCTTGGTGCATAGTTCCACATTTCAGAGACACCAGTGCTGTTGGTGGAGCTGTGTCCAACTATTTTAGAAATCAGTATGAAGAGAAACTGAGGTCAAGTCCCAGTGCTTTGAGTAGACCATGTGATGAACTTAAAGGAGGACACAGACTAAGAAATTGGCAGGTATAAATGGGTTGGAATCTACATTGTTGTTGGGCACACTCCTTAAACCATTAGCAGACCTGTACAACTTGGCAGCAGGTAGGGGCGAAAATTAAAAGAGACTTAAACCTCTTCTGGGTCAAAGATAGGTTTTTAGCAGCTCACTTTCTGAGTAAAAGTATAATGAATTATTAAGCTATTTTGCAAATAACCCCTATATTTTAAAAGGGAAATTTCAATTAATATCAATTCATTACACTTATTACTTAAGTTTTATCATGAAATCATATTAATTTTTTAAATTACTTTGTTATGCAGTACAAGTTTTAATACATTTTTTCAGGTTTTCTTACTGTTTACGTTTGGTAATGACCAAAAACAGAGTGGTAAGATCAGACTCTCCCTCCTCTCAGACTAGAGACAGACTGATGATGGTTTGTTAGGTCACGTGACAAACAGAAGTGTGCAGTGGCAACCCACCCACCAGGTTACATGACAGGCACAATAGTTACTGTCAGATGACAGATTAAGAGGGCATGGACAAAGCACTCATTACATCTCTGCTTTCTTTTATATCCTCTACATTTTTTTATTATTATTAAATTAATATATTACATTATTCTTTGCATCTTACTTTTCAAATAGTTCCATGCTCATTGACTTATTTGTTTACTTTTAGATTACAAGATTCAGTTCCAGAATCACTTGAGTTTCAGATTTTTCTCCCCTTTCCCCCCAAACC
>JAQQSW010013647.1:0-12269 GCA_028646575.1 Pseudocheirus occidentalis
TTAATATATATGTATATGTACATGTATATTTGTACAAAGCAGCAAAAAATAAAAAGTAAGAATCTTTTCCTACAAAGTCTGATGGGATACAGTCAGGGAAATATCCACACATAAGGCATTTAAAAAAAATAAGGACAGTCTTTCAGCCCAGACTGAGCCTTCAGCACCAAGGGGAGAGGCGGCAACATGGAAAGGAGGAGTTTGGCAAAGATCTGAGAAGGAAGTCATAGCCAAAGCCAGCAGTCACAGAGGGATTGAGTTACACTTAGGGTGTGCCACAGAAATGTAAACAGAACAGTGAAAAGAAAATTCTCTCCAGTTTTACGTCATGTTTCTCAAGAAACTTTCCTTCATTTTGTTAGTCCCATTTTCTCCCCCTCCCACCTTTTCTCTCTCCTTTTCCCCTATTTCTCTTCCTCTCCTTCTTTTTCTCCCTTTACCTCTTCCCCCTCTCTGATTCTTTCTCCTCTCCTTTTTTCTCTATCCTTTTCTTTACTCTCCCTTTCTTTCTATTCTTCTCTTTCCTCCTCTCTTTTCATTCCCTCTCTCCTCTCTTTCTCTTAACTCTGCCTTACTCCTTCTTAACCTCTCTACTCTCCTCTGTCATCCCTTTCACATATACTCTCCCTTTCTCATTTTCCCCTTCTCTCTTTATTTTTCCCTTCTTTCTTTCTTTTCCTTTCTCTCCCCCATCTCACACACTTCTATTCTCTCATCCCCCCTTTTCCTCTTTTTCTTCTTTTTCTCTTATTTACCCTCCCCTCTCCAAGTGTTGTCTTCTCCCTCTCACACTCTCTTATTACAGAGCCTTTGTCCCCTTGCCAGAAGCTGGCCTCCAGGCTACATCCACTTTTCTAATAAAGCAGCCCCTTTGTCAATGACAGCAATGATTACCTCTTACAGCTGCCCATGGTGTTGCATTTTGTAACACAATTTGGCCTCCTTTGGCCCTAGTTAGTCCTATTTAGCGTACTGCAGGGGTTCCCTGTTTGATCTGTAATTGATATAATTGACTGGGAATAATCAGAAAAGCTTTATAGATTTTTATTGATAGCTAATTTTCCTTCGTCCATTGTTTAATTCGATAAGAGCATAACCTAATTTATTGTCACTCCAATAGGGATCCATTACCCTTTTGATAAATGCTTCTGGGGCCGACTTGTCAGTAACTGATTTCAAAGAGCTGTTAAAGCCTACAGAGCCCATCATTAGTTAATGGCAGTTTAGAAAGCTAATGGTGTTATAAATTACAATCAATAAGTACATGGAAATTACAGTTGTTGAGCAAGATAGCACTATATTATTAAACAAACATAATCCAGTACCTTTGTTTAATATACATGTAGGGAGTTTCTGAATCCATTTAAGAGCAACTATGATTAGCCCAAGAAACCACTGCTTAGTTTGCCTTAGGATTGCCTTCCTAATGCTTAAAGGATAGCACAGAAAATTCAGGGGAGGGAAGAAGAAAGGTGGTTTTTTTGTTTGTTTGTTTGGGTTTGTTTATTTTTTTGGTAGAATGGCAATCTGAAGCACCAATAACAAAATACTATCAACATCACCCTTCCTACACACAGATAAAACCAGACAAATAAAGCAACTCCTTTGCCTCCATCTAGTCCAGCAACACATTCACACCAAACCATGCCAAATAGTAAAGGGAACATCTTTGTATTCATCACGTAGCATGCTCAAAGGCAAACCCTTGGCAGTCTCAGACAACTCCCTCTCATTTTCTTTAAGTATCTGGTTGTCACGGATAAAGTTTTCTAATTGAGGAATACCATGGTTGTGTGACTATGTTACTGTACAATTAGCCGTGTCCAAACGCTTATTATCCACAACATCCTTTCGGTGTTTGCATCTTCACTCAGTGGTATAGCCAGCAAATAATCTACAGCTGTGGGCTTCAAAGGACATAAACACCTATTACATTACTTCCTTACTGAGCCAGAATTGATTCATAAGATAGAATTGGGTTTCTTCTGCTCTTTACTCTTGCGATAGCCTACTTCTCAGTGAAAAGATGGCCTAATTCTAGTTTGCTCTGACTGGTGAGTTTTTTTGAGCGAGTCAGAAGCAAGTGTCAGAGCAGTTTCTAAAGCTTGATGATAGACCAGGCACTCGGCTAAGACCTTCTGAGTTACCTTCTGATGCTCAGAAAATATTCTTACTAGATTGTATCATAAGTTGTTGGGAGCATTGATACTGGAAACTACTTTAGAAGCCATCTGGGTCATTTGCTTTATTTGACAGATGAGGAAATGGGAACCCATGGAAGTTTATTAATATGTTCAAAGGTATAGCCATTATGGACAAGTAGGAATTTCACCCTATTCCTCCTGACTCTAAGGGGTCAGTTCTCTCTCTATTATGCTAATGCTGGTTGGTCAAAAATAGAAAAGGAAAATGGATTTTCTGAACAAAAGTAGTTATCTGCTGTGAGTATACAACGATATGTGACTGAAGAAATGTCCCATTACCATTTACCTCCCCCCCCCAAAAAAAGCCAAAGGCAGAGGGAAAAGGCACATATTTACAAAACATAACAAGATAAAAACAAATAATAACATTTTTTTTCATAGTAAAGACACCGGTTTGAGAATGGCTGAATAAATTGTGTTATACAAAGTCAAGAGAACATTATCGTGTTGTTAGAAATGGTGCAGTAGGTAGAGCTCAGGGCTTAGAGTTAGAAAGCCATGAGTTCAAATCTAGCCTCAGACAGGTACTAGCTGTGTCACCCTGGGCAAGTCACTTAACCTCTATTTGCCTCAATTTCCTCATCTATAAAATGAGAATAAAAAGAGCACCTGCCTCCCAGTATTGTCATGAGTGTTAAATGAGATAATTGTAAAACACCTAGCACAACCTCTAGCCCATAGTAAGGACTATACAAATGTTATTTATTTATTTACTTGCTTACTTACTCATTATATCATGGATTCAGAGAAACCTGGGAAGACTTGTATGAACTGGGACACGGTAAAACAAGCAGACACAGTAGAATAATTTATATGATGAACAAAATAATATAAAGGAAAACACTTTGGAAAAACTTTAGAAATCATATCAATGGAAAGATCAATTATGACTTAAGAAGATGATAATAAAGCACACTTCTCCTTTCTAGGCAGAGGTGGGAGACTACAGGTAAAGACTGAGACAACCATATTCTAACTTAAGTATTGATTCACTTTACTTGAATAGATTTGTTTTACAAATGAGAGGATTTCTATGTAAAGAGGACGATGAGTTGTGAACTGTGGTTCCCCCAAAAAAAGCAAACCCTCTCTTAATATGACACTTTTTAAAATGCAGAAGAAAACGAAAAATCAGATGGGACAATTTTGTCACTATCATGCTAAGTTTACTATTCACTTAAAAATACAACATGTATAATAAATATTGATAGTTTCACATACAATCTTCATGTTTGGTCTTTGTTTATGAAATGTTCATGTATGGATTATAAATTCATAATAAAAAAGTTTTTAAAATAATCATCCATCACTGGAGAAACTTTAAAGTAGTTAAGACTCCACCTCTGTAAAAAGCCTTGAAATACTTTTGTTTCTAGTGAATATCTAAAACAGGTGTTCATTTGTTTTTTTCCAAATATTAATTTCTTCTCCTTGATAGACCCTTATTTTTATTGTTAAAGGTCATAGGAGAAATACATGGAAAACTGGGAATCTAAATTTCCCTTTCCAGGAAATTGGGGTAATTTCAAAAGCTATATTTTTCTACATATAAACAGCTTTTGATCATTCAGTCTTTATTATGACCATGGGGAGGAGTGGTATGGAATTTGTCATGGGGTTTGGACTGTGGATGGCTTAAGTGAATATATTCTCAGTCAAAGGGCTAAGAATGAGTGCAGTTAAATATTTTTTCCATTCAGGTTGAAAACTGAAGGTGAGATTATTCAAACAGAACCTGAAGTCAATTAGCACAGGCACAGAGAACTCAACCCATGGTGTTGTTTTTCAGCCATGTCTGACACTTTGTGACCACTTTTGAGGTTTTTTTAACAAAAATATTGGAGTGGTTTGCCATTTCCTTCTCCTGATCATTTTATAGATGTGGAAACTGAGGCAA
Organism: Pseudocheirus occidentalis; assembly: GCA_028646575.1. NCBI lineage: Eukaryota > Metazoa > Chordata > Mammalia > Diprotodontia > Pseudocheiridae > Pseudocheirus > Pseudocheirus occidentalis. The sequence goes on from JAQQSW010013647.1 coordinate 4,102, forward strand.
ATGGGGTGAAGGGTCTTGCCCAGGGTTGTACAGGTGGTACATATCTGAGGCTAGATTTGAACTCAGGAAGATGAGTCTTCCTGACTTCAGGCCCTACATTCTATCTGCTGTGCCACCTGGCTGCCCCAAGCCAAGAGGTCTAGATGGAATCAACAGTGGTATTAAGGAGCAAGCAAATGTGAAAGAGGTCAAGCAGAGGGGTCCAGTTCTAACAGAATGAAGAAAGTCTAAGTTCTGTAGATACTGAAGACAGACGATGGCACTCAGCATGATAGATACATGAGTTTTATGCCAGAATATGTGCTGATGGTCCCTCCCATCAACTTCCCCTAAATTTGTTGCAGCTGGTGAGTTTCCCATTGTTAGATGCAGCATTAGCTCTTGGAAAATAACTCTCTTGGAGTAGCAGTGGATAATATCCATTTCCAATCATGTGAAAATAATTTTGACCTGATTTGCTAATTCATTAAGTGGATAGGATAATAGATTTAGACCTCAAAGGAATGTTACAGGTCATCTAGCCCAACCCTCTGATTTTATATATGAGGAAGCTGTGGCCCTGGGAAATGTAATTTGCCCAAAGGCAGACAGATTATAACCCTCAGAGTTGGGATTTGAACCCAGGTCTTTGGATTTGAGCACTGTTTTTCACAACTTTTATAAATATGTGCTAAAATTATAATTAAATCTACAAGGAGCTTAGAGCAAGGATTCTTCTTCTTCTTTTTTTTTTTTCTTTTTGGAAGGGCAGGTGGGGTTAAGTAACTTGCCCAAGATCATGCAGCTAGTAATTGTTAAGTGTCTGAGGCCAGATATGAACTCAGGTCCTCCTGACTCTAGGGCCAGCACTCAATTGATTCACTGCATCACCTAGTCACCCCCAGGTGACTTCTTAACCTAGAGACTATGAATCTTTTTATATTTTGATAACTATTTCAATATAATTAGTTTTATTTATAAATCTATGTGTTTTATGCATTTGAGAACGTTATTCTAAAAAGGAGTTCTTGGGCTTCACCAGACTAGCTGGTGTCCTTCACATACATACAAGGGGTCCTTGACATACACACACAAAAGTTAAGAATACTTGAATAACAACCATGTTCTTTCCCCACTAATAGTGTGATCATAGGTAAACCACATGACCTCTCTGTTTCTTCATCTGTTAAATCAGGTTGTTAGGCCACCTCTGGATATTTGTGTTCAGTCTAGGATGCCAGATTTTAGGAAGGAAATTCAGGAACTTGAGAGTATATGAAGGCAACTGGGATGGTTAAAGACTTTGAATTCATAGCATACAAGGATCTGATGGAGGAAATTATAGTGTTTTGCCTGGAAAAGAGAAGGATGTGGGGAGACTTCAACTATAGTCAACCATTCAAACAAATGGCTGCCACATGGAAGAAGCATTAGGTTTATTTTGCTTGATCCCAAAGTGTAAAAGAGGGCCTAATGGGCTGCCTTAGAAGGCATAGTACTCCACCCCACTTCACTGGAGGCAGTGCACAAGGATGTATTGACTACTTGTTTGGATGTTGTAGAGAGAATTCTTGTTCAGTTATGGGTCAGACTTCTCAGATGCCTTTGAAGTCCATTAGAGACAGTTAAGCAGCACAATGGTTAGGACACTAGGCTTAGACTCCAGAATACAAGTTCAAATCTGGCCTCAGATATTTACTAACTACATGTCTCTGGACAAGTCACTTGGAATCCAATCATTTCAGTTTCCTCAACTGTAAAATGAGGTTAATAGAGCATATTATGACATCTGCTTTACAGATTGTGAAGATCCAATGAGATTTTGTAGAGTGCTTGGCACAGTACCTGGCACATAGTAGGCATTAGATAAATGCTTATTACCCTTTTCCTTCACCCCATTTAAACTTCGACATTCTGCTGTTCTTTGATTCTGACAGATTTTTTTTTAACTTTCTTATGACTCTAAAGTTCTGAGTCAAATACCTGAAGTCCAACACTACTTTCACATATTTTTCTAGGATATTATGGGGGCGTAATGAAGGTCATCATTATCTAGCAAGATGGGATGCTCATGTATACTGAAATTCGACTGATATAGGCAGGCTAGAAAAATTGTAAGGAAAAGGCTGTCTTGGAGGAACAGGTGATACAATCCATGCTCTAACTCTATTCTTACCACACTTTAATAAGAGCCTCAGTTTTCTTCCCTAGAAGGTAAGGGTTAGACTAGACCTTCCAGATCTGAAATTCTGCGATCTCATCATCTGAGAGATTCTTTTGCCTGTTAACCTACCCTTAATTTTTTGTTTTACATATATCTTCTTAGACTGGAAGCCAACTCCAAGTCAAATAGTGAAGTGGACCAATCTTCCTTTCCCTCCCTTCTCTTCCTCTTCCCTCAAGCACCCACTGTCCTCATGGTGCTCTCCATCTGCCCACATCTCCCTGACCCCACGCTAGTGTGAGCTCAAAGTGCCTGTCTCTGTACCAGCTCCAGTCTCTGACAAGGTTCTTTATCTTTTATTCCCTCTCCATCAAAAAGTATCTGTCCCGTTTGCCATTTTCTTGGGTAATCTTGGTAATCTGGTAAAGTAAAAATGGCTGATGTGTTCATGGGTTAACATACTATGCTTCCCAGGTGTATATTTGTATTTTCTTCATCCTCACCTTCCTCCTCCTCCTCCTCCTTTTCCTTGTCATCACCATCACTACCTCCATCAACATTATCATCATCATAGTTGGCATTTTTTTGGACCTTGAAAGTTTACAATTTGCTTATAAATATTACCCCACTTTATCTTCACAATGACCCGAGGGAGTGGATACTATTATTACCTCCATTTTGCTTATAAGGAAACTGAGACACATAAAGGTTAAGTGATTTGCCCAGTGTCAGACTAACTTTTGGATATGATGTTTCAGCCATAAAGCCTCTAATAGTGGGAATTTTAAGCAACTGAGCACATTGCGAGAAGAGTTACTTTTTAGCACTAGTGACTTTTCAGCACAAATAATTTAGTCCAGAAGATTTTGCACTAAAATAAAAAGAAGGAACAGAGTAGAAGAGAATCTGTAGTCATGCAGGACCAAGGCAGAGTAGCCTTCATCCACTCAGTTTGCTGTGATTAACATACATGGCCCATGGAAACAAACAGGTCCAAACTGGACTCATGCATATAGCCATCTAGATTTCTGATGAAGACCACTCAGGAGATCAAGGACTCTGTTCTCATTTTCATTTGTTTGAACACATCTTGACATTGTTATGGACCAGAGCTTAGGTCAGAAAAGGGAGAAGTATCATAGAACCTAGCCTGGACACTGCAGCAAGGTTACATGTCAGGTATCGAGGATCGAGGATTAAAACCAGGAAGGAACCTTAGAGGTCATCTAGTACAATCCCCTCATTTAACAGAGGAGGCAACTGATAGGTCAAAGTGGTTAAATCATTTTTCCACAGTCAGACATGCAGCAGTGTCTGAGTTCAAAAACCATAGTTCACTTATGGTTCAGAAACCCACTAGCTGTGACATCATCGAAGAGTAATTTTACTCTCTAAGCCTCATTTTTCTCATCTATAAAACAGGGATAATACTATTTCTACTACTTACCTCATAAATTGTAAGGTAGGCACTTTATAAATCTTAATATGTAATATAAACATAGTTATTGTATTTATCTACCTTAAAATTAGCTGCATTTATACACACTATAAATAGAAAACTCCCTCTAGGCTACTTCCCTACCTTGTACTCTGAGACCCTAGAGAACAGTCACTACTTAGGGTTGTGCAGTTAACCTGCCTAGAGGTGACCATATAGGAAGCGCATAAACATTTGAAGGGAGACAACATCTATATTACATATGTTTATTTATATATATGTATATATATTTATTTATTTATTTATGTTTATAAGGGACAAATGATAAGATAGATAAATAGAAAGACAGACAGATGGATAGATAGATACGTACATGTAAACATACACACATACATACATATAAGAAATAGGTATAGATGATAGGAATAGATGATATCTATCTCTGTTGTTCAGTCCTTTATTTGGAAAAGGACCAATGACATCATGAGGTAACGTCGACTTGCATATTAATTAGATTTAAGTGAGGCAGAGTCACACAAAGTCATCAACCTCATACTCTTCTAGTTATCAAAGTCTAGTGACAAGATAAAAGTCAGGATGATTGGCCATGGCCCAGTGATTGGCAATGGATGACCTGGGCATCTTGGATGTCTAACCACTTCACATCAAGGACTTCAGCTGCCTTCACAACTGTTGAAACAAATTGTTCTCATCCACCTATTCTGCCAGGGGAAGTCTTCACATGCTTAGAGTGGACATCCGCCTAACTCACCAATAGGTTTGTGGCCTGTCAGTTACCCTCAACCTGGTTTAGCCCATCTGCTGAGACTGTTTTACCAGAGTGTGGCCACAGTGCATGATACATTTTCTTGGAGCCACAGGTGAGAGTTGGATGAAAAGTGGACACCAAAGGTGGATAAGCTGCCCTGAAAAGGGCTAAGCAAGCCCTCACATCAGATGTACTAGTTCCCTCTGAGTACCCCATACACTGCATCTATAGACAGATACATTATGGATATATAGATAGATGTTTATATGTATACACATATATATTTCCTATATTATATATTTCCTATATATTATATAGGAAATAGGAATAAATAGATGATACATAGATGGAAAGATAATGGATAGCTTGATGATAGGTAATAAATGATAGATAGATGATAGACAGACAGACAGATAGCACTAGCTCCCACGTTGTGTCCAAAGGGTCATTACATTTTTGCCCAATGCTCCTATGCCTACCATATCTACAGCTTGAAACTGAAAAATGAGACTTACTATAAAAATGAAGGCCCTGAGGCACTTTGAAATTCTAAAATATTGTCTTAATTGTCAAAGAGAGATTATATTATGAACAATACAGCCTTAGCATTGTGAATTTTATTTCTTCTGGTTCTTTGGAAGTTGGTTATCTGACATTTGTTCCAACTCTAAATCAATGATCCTTGCATGAAATTAATAATAACATATTTATATGGTGATTAAAGGTTAACAAAATGCTTACCCACATTATTTCTCTTAATCCTCAAGACAACTTAATAAGGTAAATTTGGTTATTATCCCTATTTTATAGATGAAGAAACAGAGATAAGGTTGGAAAAGTAGAGCAGATACCTCACTGTCTACAACAGTAAATGAGCTCTGCCAAACAAAAGTACCACCAGAATAGGTAAGTAGTACTTAACAGAGTAGATAAGGTAAGGAGGGTGTTCAGAAGATTGTCCTAGATAGACCTCAGATTTTAGGGTGTCATTAGATGCAGCTCTCTCATCTTCCTGTACCAGAGCCTTGTGGAACTGGCTGGGAGAGAGAGAGAGAGAGAGAGAGAGAGAGAGAGAGAGAGAGAGAGAGAGAGAGAGAGAACTGGAGGAAGAAATCAGGAGTAGTAGTTGATACTACAAAAATTAGGAGTCCCTGAAAAGCTGCCCCTGCCTATTTGAGGATCTGGAATGGAGTGGAGTGCTTATGGTTGAAGAATGGATTTGAACAGTCTTCCTACCTCCAGGTAAGGTACTATTGCATTACACCAAAATGTTTCCCACATGGTTAGGTAAATAAAACACTCAATTATCCATGATATCCTATTCCTCATCCATTCAAGACAAATACAGGTTGGTTATTGCATTATTATTTCATTGAAAATAACACAAACTATCACTTTTCTCTCCCCTAAAAAGAAAAAAAAAGTTGCAACAATGGTGTGCTAGTGAAGGTTTAAGAACTAGCTCTCAAAAAAATCCAACAGCAATGTACCCATGACACATTTTAAAGTTTAATCTGCAGTACTAAGTTTTTCTCATCACTTTCTTAAATCTAGACAATCAACAAAATAATAAATCAAGTTCTGACTTACATTTGCTGGTTTCCAAAATATAAACGGATCACTCTGAAATTTTAAGAAGCTAGCTCCAGCAGTCTTGCACATGAGAGTAACTTTACATTAGGGGCCAAGATGAACAAAATCAGGGAACAAAGTATTTCCTATAGATATTAAGTCATTCCCGTAATACACTGGTTTAATTACTACTACTTGCATTAAGCTGATAAGTAAAGAAGTAGATTCTTCTCGATGATTTGAGTAAAGTAGGTGTAAAAACCAATATTTGTGCTGCCTTCAATTTTACCTCGCATCCTACATCTCAACTCCCTTCTGATGTAGTTATGTGGAGACATTTATATAAAGTTATTTTCCCCGTTGTTGTGCATGTCTGATGCATTCTCTGTGATTCCCTATGGACATAAATAGGGTTTGGTCTTGAAAGATCAGAAAATCGGTACTATGGGGGTGGGGTGGGGGCAGGACACTATTGAGGGCCTATTTCTTTCTCATTCTCCTTTCCCAACATCTCACTCTACCGTCCTAGGTATCATTTTAACTGAATACACTTTTAATCTGGAAAAAAAAAAAAAAAAGAATTATGATGTTAGGTTTGGGATAAACAGCAGAGCAGATGAAATCTTTAAAAATAAATGAAATATTCTGTGCCCAGGCATGGGCCATTAACGGTAAGTGAGGGAAGAGAAATACAAGTCCCACAGAGGGAGCCGGCTCCAAATAGACTATTTATCTGTGTTCCGTGAAGCATTGGCCGTTTTTCGGCTCTTTTCGTTCTCTGCCACTTCAAAGATGCAGCAGAGGGGTTAGTGAGCGAATCGAGGAGCCATTCAAGATTGATTTCATTGCTTCAGTTGCTCCTGGATACTGCAAAGTTGGGGCCCTGTTCTTTCCGGGAAAATGACAGCCCTGCTAGAGCTGAGCCTCACCACCCATCAACCACGCCCAGCTGTGAATTAATCCTAGCTGCCAACTAGCAGGGGAAACCATTGTGATCCTAATGTTTCCTGATGGTGTTTTCACTGCCTGGAAGAAGGAGAATTTGTCCTTAAGCTGCTTATTTCCAAACTACATGTGAAGACAACAAATTGTGTGGCATGTTTATCCAATAAGCCATAGCAAGGAGACTGAAGAATCCGACGGGGAGGGAGGGAAAAGAAAGAGGCACGCTATCAGCCGGCATGCGGCAAAGAAAGCAGGCGAGATTACGAGACACATGTACAATTCTCCACGGTCCCTACAGTCTCTTGCGAAAAGGTAGAAATGAACTAATTTATTAGTAAAATCACATCAGGGCCAGTAATTTCATGTTAGTGAATTTACATGTAATAACATTAGGCTCCCAACCTCCATTTCCACGCAGTGTGGCCCTCTCCGATGATGAATGAGCTGCCTAAAGAAAGATGATGGTTTGATTGTTTTCACAGCAAACAGATCAGCATTTTAATTTCTTGCCTCTGTGTTTATTGCTTATTTGGCCCCTTGCTCGGCTTGTAAAAACTTGGCTAAATGGAAATGAATAAATGTAATTACTGCGGGTGACAGTGGTAATCTGTGTGGGTTTTTCATATTGGCTTTGCCAGCGTTAATCTAATCACTGGAGAATATGTGTCACTGAACAAACGCACTGACAGAAAGCAGAGGCCTCGATGCCAAATATACACGAGCCTAAGAGCACCGCTCTGGACCATAGCTCCCGCCCCACGCCCCCTTCTGCTAAGGGCAGAAGAGGACACTGAGTTCAGAGGGAACAGTGTGTTCTACCCAGGGGGAAAAAGGACCCTGAAGGTAATGGGGTGTGCATTTGGGACTTGCACAGACACCTACAAATAATACCAAATTAAATATAAATAGGAAAGACATGCTTTCTTCAATGAAAGAGGAATGCATAGGTAGGTTTCAAAGTGTTGAGACACAACTAGCAATTTCCACACTTGTGGCAAAATGTAGAGGACTACTATGCAGGGCATGGAAGAAACAGGTAATGTGAGATGTGACTTGGAGGAGATGAAATACATCTTGGTATACCACAAGCTGCTGAAGAGAGCGTAAGTGTCCCTGAAATGACCATAGGCAGCGTGGGAAGTCAGTGCCCTTTGGTTGATACTATTGTGGCCCCTAAATTCCCAGCATCAGAACAAAACCATAGTCACCTCATCTTATTTGAAACTCTGCCAAAGTTTTAGGCTCTCTCTCTCTCTCTCTCTCTCTCTCTCTCTCTCTCTCTCTCTCTCTCTCTCTCTCTC
>JAQQSW010013648.1:0-12269 GCA_028646575.1 Pseudocheirus occidentalis
TGTCTCCCTCTCTGTCTCTCTCTCTGTCTCTCTCTCTCTGTCTCTCTGTCTCTGTCTCTCTCTCTGTCTCTGTGTCTCTGTCTCTCTCTGTCTCTGTGTCTCTCTCTCTGTCCCTCTCTCTCTTTCTCTCTCTCTCTCTGTCTCTCTCTCTGTCTCTCTCTCTCTCTCTCTGTCTCTCTCTCTGTCTCTGTCTCTCTCTTTCTCTCTCTCTCTGTCTCTCTCTCTGTCTCTCTCTGTCTCTCCATCTCTCTCTCTGTCTCTCTCTGTCTCTCTGTCTGTCTCTCTCTCTCTGTCCCTCCTCTCTCTGTGTGTATAAGTCTTCTGTCTGTATTTCTGTCTCCCCTCTGTGTCTCTTTCCTCTCTGTGTCTCCCTCCTCCCCACTTCTGTTTTTGTCTTGTTTTTAAATAGTTAAGTTAAGGAGGTTATTATATAATGAGCCAAAGAGATTTCATATCTCTTTTAATTATCTTATCTTTTTTTTTTGAAGGGCAGTTGGGGGATAAGCCACTTGCCCAAGGTCACATGGCTAGTTTTTGTGTTAAGTTTCTGAGGTCACATTTGAACTCAGGTCCTCCTGCCTCCAGAGCTGGTGCTCTATTCACTGCACCACCTAGCTGCCCTCTTAATCACCTTTTAAATGTTATTGATAGCTTTTATTTTTACATCACCTTCATTTCCCTGATTTTCATTATCTGAAAAGTGAGAGGTTTAGATGGAATGAGCTCTCAGATACAAAAGCCAGAGTTAAAGGATGTGGGTTCTAACCCCAGCTCTGTCACTTTATATCTTTGTGGTCCTGGCAAGTCACTGAGCCTCTTCAAATCTTAGTTTTCTTCTCTATAAAATGAGGGGGTGGATTTCTGTGCTCTCTTCCAGGTCTAAATTGTTGATCCTATGACCATTTTCGGACCTAGCAGGAAACAGAGTAAACAGAAGGTGATATTTTGCTCCAAAACTGCAGGGAGGTGAGGAGCAGCTTACGGAGAAGGAGGGAATTTTTATTTGAATTTGACTATTTAGAATGTGACCTTTAAGTAATTGGGAAAAAATATAGGGATAATTTTACTGTACGTGACTTCATGTGGGGAAACAAGGTTTCCCTGCCTGTGGCTGCCTGCCTACTTACCTGTCTGTCTTTCTGTCTCTTATTTCTCCAGCCTTTCCTAATTCTTTTTTAGCCTCTACCCCAGCCTAGACCTCACATATATCATTAATTAAATCACACTACTCCTTGATGTTCACCTTTTAGTCAGACTATGACTAAAGCAGGCTCCATATGTCCATTTCCATCTTCCCAAGGCCTCCAAACTAAGCAGCAATGTCCTTCTGCTTCATTCTTTTCTTCCTTAAAAATAGCAGAACACAATCTTTTACTTTATTTCTTTTCTATTTGGCTTTACAAAATTGAACTAAGCTCTCTCATTCTTAGTGACATTGAACATGTGATGACTTCAAACTTTTGGACCACTTGGTCAGTTTGGCCCAAATGGGAATTAGAAGAGCTATTGATTTATAATCTAATCCTTTTTGATTGGAAAATTACATTCTCAGTTCATAGAAATTTAGGTGACACAGTAGATAGAGGGCTGGGCCTGGAATCAGGAAGACTCATATTTGTCTGTTTAAATCTGGCCTCAGAAATTCGATAGCTGCATCTTTCTGGGCAAGTCACTTAACCCTTTTGCTTCAGTTTCCTCGTCTGTAAAATGAACTGGCAACGGAAATGGCAAATCACTCTATTATCTTTGCCAAGAAAACTCCAAATGGCATTATGAAGAGTCAGACATGACTGAAATGACTGAACAACAATTTTAAAGAGATTGAATTCGTGTTGTCAGAAATTTCTTGAACTGTGAACTTGCTAGTTCCATAATTCATTAAATGCCTATTTAAGGATTCAGCAACTTATATCTTTTTGAGACTTATTTCCCCACAACATTGTACTGACCTAATGTGAAACTCTATAAAGGGACATTTATTAAGCACCTACTCTGGGCCAGGATCTGTGCTTAAAAATAAAAAAATTCCCCTTTAGGATTGAAAGCTATTTGTATGTCAGAGATATCAGGTCCTTCAGAACTAAACTAGAGCAATTCCTACTTGAAACTCTTATTTTTCAGATAAAAATCAAAACAACTGATCAAGAGATGGAGCGATCTTTCTCAAGGTCACACAGGTAGCAACTGATCAACCTGGAATTTGAACTAAGATCTTAGGACTCTATATAAAAATGTAGAGCTCCTTGTCTCAATCTTTTTCATAATATCATATATAAATAGGTTCTAACTGAGAATCTTAGAGACTCACTTCTGAATAAATACCACCTGCCTGTATTAGCAGCAGCCCTGCCCCTTCTAATTTGGATTAGTTTGGTAATTAAGCAGACTTATTAAACTTACATGTAAATTAAGGGGAGATAGGTTTTGTGTAAAGCGTAAAAGAACTCTCCTATTTATGTATACAATTGTATTAATGATTTAGCAGGGGTTCTTTACATGAGGTCCATTAATCTACAAGGAGTCAGAAGATATAAATTTACAGAGATCCATAAACTTTGATGGGAAAAAGTACATCTTAATTTTCACTAACCTCTAAATGAAATGTGGCATTTCCTTCAATTATAAATTTTAAATAAATTTTATGAGGCTTGGTTGATAGACCTCACTAGAGTGCCAAAAGGGCACACAATGGACAAAAATGTTAATAACTCTTGACTTAGAGGCCACATTTGTTGTTTAATTCACAGTTGGTGGTTGAGTCTTTGATAACTGAAGTTATTGAATAATTACATCCAGATAATTGAGGTATTCTGGGATATATTGAGAGAAGAACATATTTTCCTAAGTTTTTTTTGCTCAATTCTATAATGGACTTCTCTGGTTGGAAGTTGATGCTTCCACTGAAATGTTTGAAAATAGCATATATAAAATTTATTTTTAAACTTGAGCCTTTCTTAAACATTGGAATGGATGCAGTTTGGGGAACCTGCTAATCAATAGTACTCAAATCTAGGTTCAAGAGTGAGAGTGAAAAGACTTTTACTTATATTCCCATTTTTCAAGGGTAGGGACGGCTGTGTGTTTTCTCAGTAAATTTCATAAACCTCTCAGAGAACATTACACAGGGCCAGGTGTCCAGTGGACACTTAGTAATTTTTAAGTGACTAATAGTCCGCATGCTGATTCTAGCTTTGGGACTGATGTGTGACTCCACTCTCAGTCTTGGGGTCACCCCTTCCCAAGATGGAAAAAGGGCATAATCATTTTGAGCTGTTTCAAATGATATGTGAGACAAAGATTATTAGTGATTGAGAAGTGAAGAGCTCCATAAGGCCTCATAGGCATATTCCCTTGGAGCAGGCCATGTTTTCCCTCTAGTGCTGTACACTTCAGATTATCTGTTTGTACTCAAGCAACCTCATTCCCAAGTATGCTGACTTGGAGGAGAGCCAGGTAGCAGGCAAGCTTCTGCAGCCTCTCCTGGAAAGGATTGTTTGATTTGGCACTTTTCAAGCCAAGACAGTAATGTACTTGACAAACTTAAAAACAATAAATGTCAGAGACTTCCCCAGTGACCTCATACCACTGCCTTTAGCTGCACTTTGGGTTTCCCACACTGAGCTGAGCTTCCCCTAAGAAACTACTATTTTGCTGATTCTAACGAGATAGATGGGCAGCTAGATGGTATAGTCAATAGAACACTGGGTTTGGAATCAGAAAGACTTATCTTACTGAGTTCAAATCTGGCCTTAAGCATAGACCAACCGTGTGACGCTGGGGAAGTGTTATTAGTTGTGTGACCCTGGGCAAGTCACCTGTTTGTCTCAGTTTCCTCAACGATCAAATAAGCTGGAAAAGGGAATGCAAATTTCTCTGGTGTCTTTGCCAATAGAATTAAAAATGGGGTCTCCAAGAGTCTGACATGACTAAAACAACTAAACAACAATAACAAACAGATAGAACAGGAAAGAAGTATGATAGATACCTCAGTAAACGGCAGGAGGCCCTCTGGAAAGAAGTGCCTAAGACACAGTGCCTAAAGCTGGTGAGTCTAGTTCTAATTCCCATGTTGTTCCTCAGTAGCAGATCCAGACAGCTCATTGAAACTCCATGCAGAACCTTATAACAAAATAGGAAAGAGCCCTAGGAGTTCCAGTTGAGACTAGGCAATTTAGTTATAGCACTGAGTCTCATTAAATCTGGGCCATTATGAAACTCAAGTGGCACTTCCCAAATTTCTTCAGCTCTCAAACAAAACAGGGAGAATTAATTTGAAAACAAGAACAGTATTACATTTTTTTTCTTTTTATGAAAAGAACTTTATGGTTAAAGAACCACTGGCATGTATAAGGCAACATAAAATATGTAATTCAATTCAACAAACATATATTAAGTGCCTACTTATACAGATTACTATACCCAATAAGCAATAGGGAAGAAATATAGTCTGTATTAAGACCTAGTTCCTATTCTCATGGAGTTTAAGATCTAGTAAGGGTAAATGATAATATAAATAAAATATATAAAATAAAATATATAGATAGATCTTGCCTCTAAGCCAAGAAGACCTGTATTTAAGTCTTACCTTCTTTTTATACTGACCATCTGACTCTGGGCAAGCTGTTTAACCTCTCTGTGCTGTAGATAGGCACTTAAAATAAGAGTGCTTGATGGAAAGTTGCAGAGAAGATATCAATCTACATTAGTCGGTAAATTATTTCAAGTTCTATTTTGCCCTCTGCTTCTAAAATATCAGGGCAATTTCCTTGATAATTTCTTGAAGGACGATTTCTTGGTTCTTTTTTTGATCATGGCTTTCAGGTAGCCCAATAATTTTTAAGTTGTCTCTCCTGGATCTATTTTCCAGATCAGTGGTTTTTTCAAGGAGATATTTCACATTACCTTCTATTTTTTCATTTATTTGGATCTGTTTAATAGTATCTTGATTTCTCATGAAATCATTTCCTTCCATTTGCTCCTCTCTAAATCTGAAGGAATTATTCTCTTAAGAAAGCTTTTAAGAGTCTTTTTCCATCTGACAAATTCACTTTTTAAGGCATTCTTCTCCTCATTGGCTCTTTGGGCCTCCTTTGTCATTTGAGTTAGTCTGTTTTTTAAGGTGTTATTTTCTTCAGTCAGGTTGTCGACTCTCTTATTATAATTTTCTTGCATCATTCTCATTTCTCTCCCCAGTTTTTCCTCTGCTTCTCTTCTTTGGTTTTCAAAGTCCTTTTTAAGCTCCTCTATGACCTGTATCCAAGTGGTATTTTTCTTGGAAGCTTTTGGTGTGGGAGTTCTGATTATGTTGTCTTCCTTCTGTTCCATTCTTTGGTCCTTTTTGTCCTCCCAAAAGAAATTTAAAGTTGAACTGCTGGGCTTGCTTTGCTTCCTTTTCCTTCTCATGTCACCAGTCAATTACTTGGCTTTTGGGTTCTGTAGAACTCTGCTTTCAGAGAGGAGAGCTCTGTCCCAAATCTCTGGAGTTTTTGCAGCTGTTGAAGCTATTAGGAGGCTGCATTTCTGCAGCCCCTACCAGCTTTGGCTCACTGAAAACACACCTCAGGACCACCATCCTAGACCACAATTCTGATCCAGGCAGCTTGACACAAGTAGTCTCTGAATGATCACTTGGCTGCCCTACAATCTGCAGGCTGGGAACTTCTGAAGCAGTCATGTGAAGGTGGCTGCAGGGCCACTGCTTCAGACTGCTTCTCACCCTGGAGGCAGTTTGGCTGGACCCTCTCCCCCAAATTTAGCTGAGTTCTACTGACCATTTCCTTTTGTGCTTGGCTCTTATGGGTTGGTAATTTGGGAAATCACCACAGCTGCTGATGATCCACTTGTCATGAACACTCCAGCCTCAGCTTCTCCTGGATGCTCTGGACCTGAAACCGCATGGGGCTGGGGTCTGCTCCCAGTGTGCTGCAATGACAGCCTGGTAGACTGCCTTCAGCAGGAGATGTGTTTTTCTGTCATTTTTGTGGATTTTGGAGGTCTAAAATTTGTTTAGAATCACATTTTATAGGTATTTGAAGTGGGTATGGGGGGAGCTCGAGGAATTCTCCTGTTTCTACACTGCCATCTTGACTCTGCCTGTCCTCAACCTAGATTAGTCAAAGGTGTTCCTTCACCTGAGAATTCCCTACACCCATGAAATCACACACATTCACTGACTATCATTATTTCTATACAAAGTCAGTAGATGAGAAGTATAAGCAAAAAGATACATGAGGTCCAAGAGGAAGAGGGAGAGAGAGTAAGAGAGACATACAGAGACAGACAGACAGAGAGACATACAGAGACAGACAGACAGAGAGACAAAGAGACGCAGAGAGAAACAGAGAGAGGGAGGGGGGAGAAAGAGAATACTAACTAGAGAAATCAGAGAGGGCCTCACAGAAGAGCTAACATTTGAGTTGGAGTTTCAAGAAGAATAATTGATCTATACATTTTTTTCTTGAAATTCCAACTCAAATGTTTCCTCTTCCACAACAATTTCATTGATTTTTCCAGTTAGCAACAACCTTCTCCTTCCCTTTCTCTATTCCCTATCCTGATGAAGTATTTTTTGCTCCTCCCTCTAGTTCAAAGGAGGATATTCTAAGCAAAGAGAACTAAATGAACACAGATACAAAGGAAGAAGAATTCAGGGGGGTGCACAAGGGGATGGAAAGCAATTTATTTGGATAGACTATAGACTATAAGACAGAATTGGAAGGGAAAGGAAGGGCCAAATTGTGAAAGTCTTTAAAAATCAAGAAAAGGAGCTTATTGGCATTGTGAAGAATGGATAGGGATGGGGGAAATGGAAAAAGGAAGATTGTTTTGAGGTGATTATTCCAATAGTTCAGATGGTTGGTAAGCCTAGATATCAAGGTTGGAATAAAGAGTAAGAATTAGATCCTAGATGTCCAGAGGTGGAATTGATAGTTCTCAGTCACACCAATATCGGGGAGGAAGAAGGCAGAATTCAAAACAACAGCAAGTTTTCAAACAAGATGATGGCGGAACCACTGAAATTATAAGCAGTAATAGTAATTTTAGGAAAAGAGAGTAGAAATTCAGTTTGAACATGTCAGGTTTGAGGAACAGATGAGAAATAATATAGAGCTATCTTGTGGGTAGAAGAATAAGTAGATACTGAGCTCAGGAGAGATGTTAGGATGGAGAATATAAAATTGGGAGCCATCTACAACAGGGCACTAGTTGAAGCTATGGGGAATGAATAGAATTACAAATAGATTAAAGAGAAGAGGGAGAAGAATAGAGCATTAGAGAAGGTACACTTCACATGTTCTGGAGAAGTATGAGGAACAAGAGAAGGAAATAAAGGCAGGAGCAATTGGAAAAGTACAAAAAGAAACAGGAGAATGTGGTATCTGTGAAGTCAAGAGGTATCGTATAAGAAGAACCTTTTTTCAGAAGAGTATAATGCTTTTGCTACTTTTCAGGTGTTTCAGTTATGCCTAGGTCTTTGTGATCCCAGTTTGGGTTTTCTTGGCAAAGATATTAGAATGGTTTGCATTTCCTTCTCCAAATCATTTTACAGATGAGGAAACTGAGACAAATAGGATTAAATTACTCACCTAGGGCCACATAGCTAATAAATGTCTGAGACCAGATTTGATTCAGGAAGATATCTTCCTGACTTCAAGTCCAGCACTCTTGACTGTGAATTGCAAGACTCTACCTGCCCCAGATTAAAATGCTATGGAGAAGTAAAGAATGACAAGGACTAGAAAAATGCTATTGGATCTGGTGAATAGAAAACCAGTAATGCCCTTAGGATAAACAGCTTCAGTAGGAGTAGGATATAAGGCAGCTACATACTGCCAGAGTCATTACCTGAGTTCAAATCCAGCCTCAGACATGTATTAGCTATATGATCCTGGGCATAACCTCCTTATGCTTTAGTTTCTTCATCTGTAAAAATCTGGCACAGAAAAGATGCCTGATAAATGCCTATTGATTATGAGGGTCAAAGAATAGTTTGTATAGGATTGGAAAGATCTAAGCATATTTCAGAGAAATGGAAGGGATAGAATTCAAAAGGAGAGATTAAAAATGATGAAGAGGGGACAATTGATAAAGGGGAGTCCTGCAGAAAGTAGAATGAGAATAAATCAAGGGAACAAAGCAAAGGATTAACCTTATTGAGGAATGATTTTTTTTGTGACTAAAGGAAAAGAGGAAAATTGGTGATGATTTGTAGATTTGTTGGTGGTTGAAAAAGAGGTGTAAAGCAATGTCTCTTTGAAGAGCTTTAGATATCTTAGCAAAGTAGGTCCTCAAATCATTTGCTATGATTTTGGAGGTGCATTTGTCATGAAGAATCAAAAAATATTTTGGAATATTCACTAGGGTAAATGAAAGAGAATGTACATCAGGATGGTCAAACAACAGGAAGGGCATAGGTGGGTTTATGCATCATAAATTTGTACTGAATGGTCACCTAAATGTTGAAACTTTCTGGAAATTTTTATTTTCCTTGCATCAAGAATGGTGAAATAATGAATTATGGGTATAAACTCATAAGTATAATAATTAGCTAGTTAGGAAGAGCTTATGTAGTATAGGGGACAGGAGATTCTTGTATTGTGAATACTTAAACTTTAGTGGAGATATGACAATTCCAGATCAATGGTTCAAGGCTAGTTATTAACAATGAATGAAGCCAGAGTTAGAGAGAGGAACTACAGGGACTGGGAGGAAGAAGCCTAGGGACCAAAGATTATGATGAGGGAAAAAGAATAGGCTTGTTGTGAAAGACAAATTTAGAGAGGCAGATGGAATGGTAGTTTTCTTCAGACAGTAGAATTATGAAGATAAAGAGTCAGTGACTAGCCCAGGACCTGTCACGTGGCAGCCTTTTAAAAAATGTTTATTGATTGATAGATTAAAGGTGGCACAATTCTTTGAGATGGGGAGATCTGAGTTCTGATAAGTATGGTAGACACATGAAATGAGGTGAAGCGTGAAGTTACTGGGGTTCAGAAATTTGATGAATTGGATGGTTAGGATGTGAAATGGTGGTCAAGATGAATATTGAAAGCCTCCATGATGATAGCAATATGGCAGGGGAGAGAAAAGTATTTAATACAATTGTAAGGAATAAGAATTCATATTTGTATAATACTTTAAATTTTACAAATGTTTTACTAAGAATAACCCTATGAGGTAGGTAGTAAAAGTATTATCCCCATTTTATTGATGAAGAAATTGAGAGTAAGAGGAATGAAATTGCCTCAATGGTCCAAGGTCAGTTCTGACTCCAAGAACAGTATTCCTTTTACCTCACACTTGAAATCTATAAAAGAAATGTCTTTCCAAGCCACAAATACATTGTGGATATCACTAAATCTTGGAATAGAAATCCTAATATTTTTCACTATGAATATAAATTTTTTTATTTATAAAAATATAATTACTCAAAAACCCTTGTGAAATAGATGAATTTGAAGGATTTTCATTTATGGCTGGTATTGAACTTTTTTTTACAAAATGGGGCTATTTAAAAGGAAATTATTCCCTTTTAGAAGGAATGAAGGCTAACCCCAAGTGACAGCAGTTAATGTACAATGCATAGGTAAGAATTGTCAGTAAAGGATTTGTTTTGAAAGAGTGACAGTTAAATGATTTACTTGGGTATCTGTGGCATTCAGTTAAATTATTTTCAGTTCTAATTCATTGCAATGGCCAATGCCAGGTAAAGCCAGAATTATTTGTGAAAGGGAACATGAGAAGTATGGAAACTGAAACTTTTCTCTGAGTTTTCATTGAAGAGCAAGAGGAGATTGTGGCTTGGACTAGTAGGGATGATGCACCTATTCCCTCCAACCAAAGCACAGTTAGAAGACAAGAAGCCTGATGATTATTTCTATTTATCAGTGATTCTACTATCACTACCTTGCTCTAAGATTTTTTTTCTGAGTTTATTCCAAAATACTTTTTTTTATGGAGTACAAATGAATTTAGCATCTGCTGAACATTTAAGCTAACCTAGTATGCAAACTAGCCAGCATTGGAGATGCAATGTCTTTTTAGGGTCTTATTAGTATATACTAAAGTCACACTATAATGCTATAGTAGCTATAGAGAGTTCAGATATATTTCAAACTATCTAATTACTCAACTGAAATAACTGATTTTCCTAGTAGGATCTTATTCAGTATATATTGAATCTGGTATATGAGACCAATGGATAGGGAACTGAATAGAAGAACCATCTGATGGGACTTCATGGAACCAGGAAGGACTTTGTATCCCCAAACAGCATATGTCTCAGAGCTGGCATCTAAAATTTCATCATTCCATATTAATACTTTAGATTAAGAGTTTGTTAAAATACAATTAACTGTGGTGACTAGGTGGTGCAGTGAATAGAGCACCGGCCCTGGAGTCAGGAGGACTTGAGTTCAAATCTGGCCTCAGACACTTAACAATAAACACTTACTAGCCATGTGACCTTGGGCAAGTCACCTAGCCCCAATTGCCCTGCCTTCCCCCCTCCAAAAATCAAGTATAAAGAAAAATACAATTAACCCTTGAGTGAGATGATCCTTCAAACCATTATCAGGCATTTATGACTTACCCTTCATTAGACATTTTCTTCAGTTCAAGTTTAGCAAAGAGTAAATGAATAGATACAGAATACTTAAGGAACAGAATGTTTCCCTATTTCCCCTATTTCCATAGGCAAATAACTAGGAAAGTAGGATTGAAAAAAACTTCAAAGGGTTCAGAATTGATATAGGTTTAAGGTACTGTCCTGGACCAAAAAACTTCCTCGTAAGAAGGGAATATTGTGTATTGTGCCATGTTGAGAGCCAAAATACTTGATTCAGCACTCAGATAACTCCTGGGGTGGTCAGCTCAAGTACAGATACCATGATGACATGTCTTCTTCTTTGAAGCCTGGTCTCAGCCTCCTTTGTGAGGTGATCACACATGAAAGGAGTTATCTGATTGCAAGATCAAAGGTTTTTCCCTAAGATTTTAGTTACTTAGATGTCAAATCCTTATTTGATTAGAGATATTTTGTTACATCCAAGTTATGACAGACTATCTAAAAACCTCCTGTTCTAAGAGTGATAGGAACACTTGAACTACATATTCTTTTCTCTCATTGCTCTATAAAAACATTGTACTAAGAATCAATAAACAGAGTTCTTCCTTGATCTACCCACATGGCCTAGTGCATTCTTCTTCATATCTCCAACCATGCTTAGTGCTGGACACCAAGCAGCTCACAGCAATGTTATCACCATCACAACCATTGTCTTCATTACTATCATTGTGAAAATCATGAAAACTAAGGTAGTACAAGAAAGGAACTTAATCCCAAAAATGGCTCTTTCAGGGAAGCTGAGCCTGGAGTCAAGAAGACTTCAGTTAAAATTCAGCTTCAGAAACTTACTAGCTATGTGATTCTAGGCAAGTCCACATAACCATTAGCCTCAGTTCTTCATCTGTAAAATGAATTGGAGAAGGAAATGGCAAAGCACGACATTATGTTTGCCGAGAAAATCCCCAAAGAGGTCATAAATAATGGTATGTGACTGGAAAGAACTGAACAATAAAAAGGGGTCTTTAACCTGATGTCTGTGAACTTTAAAACAACATTCTGACATCTGTTTCAATACAAACAATTTCCTTTGTAATCCTATGTATTTAATGCATTTAAAAATATTATTTGGACAAGGGATTCCTTAGTTCTATCAGACTGATGAAGGGATTCGATGGTTAAAAAACAAGTTAAGAGCCCCTACCCAAAAGTAAGAGCAAGGGTAGAGATTTCTTATTTTTGTCTCTGCACTGCCATTGTGTAGAGGAATGCTGGACACATAACATGCTAATGGTTTGATCATCTGATTTACTTGTCTATCCCACTGAAAACAAATACTAAGTGGCCGTCAGTAGTAGTTTTTTTATTTTTTATTTGTTTTCTTGTTTACATCATTCATTTTCATGACATTTTTGAATTACAAATTTTCTCCCTGTCTTTCCCCTGCCCCAACCCTAAAACAGCAATCCCACTGTAAAACCCCTCCCCTGCTCTGCTCTCTTACTTTCTGGTAGGGCAGGGAGGTTCTCCTTATCCCAGCCCCTGTATATCTTAATTCATAGTTGCAGGTCTTGCAGAACTTTAAATTCTAGATTCTTTCAGTTCCTCCCTTCTCACCCACCCCCACTGGAAAGACACTCAATTCTATACAGGCTGTGGATGTGTGATTATACAGGACATCTTCATAGGGGACATATTGTGACAG
>JAQQSW010013649.1:0-12267 GCA_028646575.1 Pseudocheirus occidentalis
GAAGAAGAAGAAGAAGAAGAAGAAGAAGAAGAAGAATGAGTTATATCAGAGCATATATACTGGAAAGTCACATAATGGTGTCTATGCACAGACACGTGTACACACACACATACACACACATTGTTAGATTTAGAATTTGGGGGTATGGAAAGCCTGAGATTGTGTGACTAGATGGTGGGGAGCAGAGGGATCCTCTGCCCCCTACATGCCATTAGTTAACCCTCATGGGTTGGGACTGACTTGCTCAGGCTCTGTGTTGGCAGTGATTTCCCCACTCTTCCTCGCAGCTGAGAAGGCTTCATCGAAGTCAGTTGTACCAGACTCCAGACTGATAGTCAGCACAGCATCATATGCTTCCTGAAGGCCACTGCCATCCCTCAGCACTGGGTAGGACCGGTTGCGATAGGGCATCCCATAGAGCAGTGCATCGTAGGGAATGAAGACATACCTGCCATCAGTCAGGCCAAGTGCATGAGCTTGGGCAAGTAGGACTGCCTGCTCAGAGCCACCAACAAGAACTGAGTGCATGCACATCACCACCACTGCAAAGCAAAGAGGCAAAATGGCATCAGACCCCAGGCCACCCCACAGACCCAAGAAGAAAAAACCCAACAGTAAAAGTATCATAGAGGAGATTTCTTCTCAGAGAGTGGTTGGATTAAACCCAAGAATGAGGTTTGTAGGGCTCAGATCCTGTCCTAATCATGCCACCAAAGCACTACAGAATCTCAGGAAACATCTTTCCCCTCTTTGGTCTCAATTTTCTTCTATATAAAATAATGGGTTGGAATTGACGATGTCTAAGGTTCTTTCCAATTCCAACAGCCTAGTACAAGAGTTAATGGGACCATATCATCCTAGCTCTCAGAGTCAGAGGTAATTCATAGGATATAGAATCCAACCTGTATCTGAAAAGAAATATCTTCTATGCCGTCCCTAAAACAAATGACCATCCAACCTCCACTGTTGAAGCACCTCCAATGAAAGAAAACTTCCTAAGCTCCTGAGCCAGCTCACCCTTCTTTTATTGTTGCTGTTCAGTCACTTCAGTCATGTCCAACTCTTCATGACCCCATTTGGGGTTTTCTTGACAAAGATACTAGAGTGGTTTGCCATTTCCTTCTCCAGTTCATTTTATAGATGAGGAAATTGGGGCAAACAGGGTTAAGTGACTTGCCCAGGGTCATACAGCTAATAAGTGTCCCAGGCCAGATTTGAATTCAAGAAGATGAGTCTTCCTGACTCCCAGCCCAGTACTCTGTCTACTGCACCACCTAGCTGCCCTCATCTCTATTTCGAGAAGCACCAAAATTGGGAAATCCTTCCTTATAGTAAGTAGACATCTGTCTCTGTACAATTTCCTCCCATTGGGCTTGGTTCTTTTTCTAGGGTCAAGCTAAATACGAGTTATCTCTCTTCCATATAACAGCATTTCCACTACTGAAAGAAAGTTATAATCCCCCTTCATCTCTTCTGAACACACCCCGTTCTTTTGGCTTATCACTAGATGCCCTGCTATTATCTCTTGGGCATGTCATCCTGGTGAAGGTCTTCATTGCTTCATGTCTAGATTCTTGCAATAACCTGCTAGTCAGTGTCTCTGCCTCACCTCCAGTCCATCCTCTGCACAGCTGTCAACTTGATCTTCCTAAACCAGAGGTCTGACCATCTCACCAGCTATTCATTAACTCTAGTGGATCCCTATTACTGCCAAGATGAAATATAAAATCCTGTTTGGTCTTGAAAACCTTTCATAACCTGTCCCCTTCCTACTGTCTAGTCTTCTTACTTTCCAGTCTACTTCCTTCTTGCTCGTCTCACCCTCAGTTACTCTAGAACAATGTTCTATCTCATGTCACTTTTTAATGTCTGTCTCCCATCCCTAGAATTCTCTCCCTCCTCAATTCCATGTCCTGCCTTCTCTGGCTTCCTTTAGGTCTCAACTAAAATCCTACCTTCTACAGGCAGCCTTTTCTGACCCCCTTAATGCTCCAATATTATCTCCAGTTTATCTTGTCTATATCTTGTTTGGACATAGGCATTTGGATGCTGCCTCCCCCACTAGAAGGTGAGCTCCTTTAAAGCAAGGAGTATTTTTTCCCTTTGTATCTCTAGCACTTAGCACAGTATCTGCTCTACAATAGGGAATTATTAAATACTTGTGGTCATGACTTGATTTGACTCAGTCTCCAGTCTTTTCTCTGTTTTTATGTCCCTCCTCTGGAAGACATTAGCCTGCCTAATGATTTTCTTGAATCATGGCGCCCAGATCTGGGCACAATACTTCAGATGTGAACTGTCAGAGGACAATGAGATTATCACCTTCGTAATTCAAGATTCTGTGATTCCTTTTCTTAGCACAGCTTTTTGGCTTCCATATTACACTATTGGCTCAGCACACTAAAACAGGTCTTTTCCTCATTGACGGGCTGATGTTTTTTCTGTCTAGGACTTGTGTAGTGGATTTTTTAGCCCAATTTAGGACTTTACATTTATTCCCTTTGAATTTCATCCAATTGGATTCGGCCTGTTATTTCTATGTTACTGAAATCTTTTAAAATTGTGATTCTGTTGTCCAACATATTAACTATCCCTCCAAGTTTCTCATGTCATCCACAAATCTGATACGTAGGCCACTGCTGTCTTCACCTAAATCACTGATGAATATGTTGACTGAAGAACCAAGGACAGGTCACTGTAACACTCCAATAGAGACTACCCTACATGTTGACTTCAACCCATTATCGAGTAGTCTCTGAGTTCAGTAATTCAACATATTATTCATCTAGCCTACATCAGAATATTGAGGAAGACTGTCCGTGTCTGATTTAGTTCAGAGGATATTTGCCCCTCCCTCAAAATAAAGAACAGCATTACACCATGGAGGTGGGAACAGGCTGTTAACTTACTTACCCTTCAACCTACTTGTATCTTGAAGCTGCCTCAGGGCTCCTACAGCTCCCTGGCCTCCAGGCCCCAGAGAGGTTACAGGCCCTACAGGTAGCCCATGACTCCTAAGGACTGAGGTAACCTGTTGGGCTGTGTCCACCCAGATATCCTGGTAGGAGGAGATGACAGCCACATGAGCCCAGCCAAAGTGCCTCAGGACAGCCAACAGGACATGGATGGTGGAGGGCAAAGTGGGGACCAATGTGCTTCCTGACTCTTGGGCCCCACATGCCCAGGAGAAAAGGGCCTTGCCCCAGTTCTGGCCCAGGAGTGCTGCTGCTGGGCAGTAGCCAGGATTGGAAGGCCCCACAAAAGTGGCCACAGCACCTTTATAGGAGAGGAAAGCAGCCAGGGCCTGGGCAGTATTGCAACCCTCCTCAAGGATCACATAATCCAGTTGGATGCCCAATTCCAACAAGAAATCTCTCTTGGCTCTCATGATAGCTAACTGGGCAGCTACATCAGGGAGGGCTTTGGTGAAGAGGAGGTCACACTCCCATGGACCCAACAGCCCCACAGTGAAAGAATCCTCCTCCTGTGTTGAGTTGGGGCTCAGAGGAGCACCCAAGAGGAGACCACATAGAACGACACTGAGTAAAACCAGACAATGGGCCCTCAAAAAGCTGAAAGGAAAGCCCCATAAGGGTCTGAGAAGTCCCAGCCACAGACCCTGGTGGGCCAAGCAAAGAATGTCCAGGGTCTTTCCATTCATTTGATCGCAGAGAGAGGCTTCAGGTATCATGGTTCCCCATGGTCCTGGGAAAGGTAACAAAAAGCAAGAAAAAAAGTCAGTCTCATGTGCATCTTCCTACCCATAGCCAGCTCAGACTGAAGTGGGAAAGAAGAGATTGTCATCAAATTTTAGAACCTTTGATGCAGAATTTCAAAGTGACCAGTCTAGCCCGTACTTAAGCAGGAATCCCTGCATCATCCATTCACATAAGCCTTTCTATGCTTGTTTTCATTTTGTCTGTCATTTGTTACGGCACCATAGCATTCCCTACAATTCATGTGCTTCAGTTTGCCTGGCCATTTCCCAATGGATGGGCATCTACTTTGCTTCCAGTGTTTTGCTATGACAAAAGTGCTTCTATAAATATTTTGGTGTCTAGACTTTATCAGTGGGCAATATTATCATTGCCATTGTTCTGATGTGCATCACTATAGCAAAGGCTAGGCCAAAGAGCCATAAGCTCCGGCAGCTACTACTAAGTTAGAAATAGATGGTCACAGTATGGTCACAGAAAGATACTGTCTGCTTTCCAAGCACTGACCTGGCTAAGTATACAATGGCTCATCACTGAGAATCTGGCCATTTGGTGATTTGATTCTTTGTTTCTAACTCATGAAACAAGGAATGACCTGTGAAGCCCCTTTCTGCCTTGGCAGTGATCATGGCAGAGTGGAGGATCATACCTATTAAACCCCTTTTCTGTACAGGCCATTATACTAAGGGCTGGAGTTTGCCAAGAACAGCAGTTTTCAAGACATCTATAATCATTAACTTCAATATTTGTCTTTTAAGATCCTTGTTTAATGAACAGCAAGTGGATATAATCCTGGAAGACATGAATCACATCAATCTTGGCATTCCCACTATAAATAAAACCAAAAGACAAAAATATTACAGCTGAGTGCAAGGAAGATTCCCCAAGTCTTCTTGAGGGAAGGGCAGGTAAAGAAGTTGGTTTTATATTACGATCAACAAGACAACATTTCACAGCGCATTTAGTCTTGTTGTGTTGCAATGCTTAGATAAAATTTTGCAAAAGACCACCATGAAAATAATCTCAGTTTATGTGTTGACATCTGTTTTAGAGGTTGGAGACCTAGAGAAGTTCTAGGAAGAGTTCAATAAGATCCTCCAAATGAAACTAAGCCCTATTTTTGATACTCATTTGTTGTTTGTTCTTCCTTCTTGAAGAGGACCGATGACATTAGGGGGGTGATGTCTTGACTTTCAAATGAATTGAATTTAAGTGAGGCAGAGCTGTGCCAAGTTACCAGCTTCATTGTCTCCTCCAGAGTCATCAAAGTCCAGTGGCAAGATATAGATCAGGACCCAGATGCAGGGGTAGACCTTGACTTTTTTAAACCAAGGTCTTTCCCAGGTCTCAGTTGTCTGAGGCAATGCCCATTTAATAATTAAAGGCTAAGTAAAAATGGAGGCAAAAGATGGCCCAATCTGCCTTCACAAAACAATTAGTCTGGGAGTTGAAGACCCTCAGAGTTTCTGTCCAAAATAGAAACAATTACTATTTACACTCATTCTGAGCCATTAAAACCCAAACAATGAGCAAGCAAGGCATGGGCTGGGGCCTATTACTGGTCGATCAGTGAGAGTCAGAGTGTTTTGGATTTAAAGGTAAGTAGCTCCATTTGAATCCTGATGGGCTTTATTAAAGCCTGGTTTTCCAGAGCTGTATTTCAAGAAATCATAAATGAAAATTGCATGATACAAAAGAGTTCCAGTGTTAAAAATAAAACAAAACCAACAATGGCATAATAAATAAGTAGGGAAGAAAAAAAAATCAATTCCCAAGAATCTTTGCAAAGTTTAAGCAATCAAGATTTATATTCATTTGGAGAGACCACCCACATGTAAGTGTTATGACTCCCCATGCGGACGTTTGGAGAATCTGATACTCAGGGACCTCAATGTAAAGGTAAGACTAGGGAAAGATGGCAAATATATGTTGGAAAACACGATTCCCATGATTCAGGAGTAAGGAATGAGAGACCAAAGACCAAAGAAACCTCCTGCCTATATGTAATGAATACTTTCTTAAAGAAAATAATCAGAAGGTGGTGAACATGAAAAGTACTTGAGAACATCACAAGTGTGAGACTAACAGTATCTTGAAAGTAAGTAGATTGTTTCTAATGTGGGAACCATTCCCAAACACAGTACAACCACTTTCACGTTAGAAAAAATCTCCAAACAATTACAAAGCTGGAAATATCAAAACTGAGAAAAGGATGGTATGCTATTAAAAGAACTGCACCCTGACCTATTTAAACAAGTAATTGATGCCAAGAAAAGGGAAATGGATGGAGGAAAAGACACGGACAATGATTACTACAATTTCATACAGATGTTTAACTCATATAAATCAATTCCCCATAATTTAGAAGTCAAAAGCACCTAAATATCGCCATAGTCAGTAAATGTTTGGCTTGCTTTCCAAGCAGAGAGAAGAATTCCAGCCAAAGAATATAAATTGTCTCATAAAATTTTACAGGAAAGAGTGATGGAAGACCTTGAGTAGCATCATAAGAAATGACAGAGGAGTACCCTCTAGTATGAAAGCTAGATGAGAGAGCCCACTAAGGAAAGCTATCCCAAGAGAACTTAGGGATGAAATTCAAAGGATAACAGACAAATTATGGAGACCATTTTCGAAGATTTTTATACCAAACTCTTCTTATGATCAAGGATAGTGGCTTCCTCTGCCATCTCTCCTGTGGTCTCACAGAGGGCAACACCTCATTTAGACTCTCATTTCCCAGCCTCAGATGGATTTATGGGAGAAATGGAAATAGGACTGAAAAAACAAAGATGAGAAAGGCATCTGGACCAAGCCAAGAAGATGCAAAAGAGGATGTTTGTACAGTATCTGTATCTGCAGAGGGTAAAGCCACACTCATATGAGCACAGATCCTTGAAGGATTGAGGTAACTTGGGATGCATTAACCAATTTCCTACTGCATTGGACACAGGGTTTTCTTAACTTCTAATGATTTTAGATAGGGAAGCATTTCTTTTCCTTATCTATAAACTTAACTAGCCATGTGACCTTGGG
Source organism: Pseudocheirus occidentalis (assembly GCA_028646575.1). NCBI lineage: Eukaryota > Metazoa > Chordata > Mammalia > Diprotodontia > Pseudocheiridae > Pseudocheirus > Pseudocheirus occidentalis. Next base: position 6,753 of record JAQQSW010013649.1, read on the forward strand.
CAAGCCACTTACCTCCAATTGCTCTGCCCTCCTCCCTCCAAAAAGCAAAAAAACCAAAAAAACCCCAAAACTATACATGAACAAGAGTCTCCTCTACAACATCCTTGACAAGTGGTCAGCTAACCTACAGGTAACTAGGTGGTGCAGTGTATAGAACACTGGACCTGAAATCGGGAAGATTTGAGTTCAAATACAGCCTCGGACAGTTACTAGCTGTGTGACCCTAGGCAAGTCAATTACCTCTCTCTGCCTCAGTTTTTTCAAATGTAAAATGCAGATAGTAATTATACCTACAACCTAGGATTGTTACAAAGACCAAATGATCTAATATTTGTAAAGCACTTCAGTATAGCGCCCAGCATATAGGGGGGCTTAATAAATGTTCATTCCTTCCTTCTCTGCTGAAAGACCTCCTGTGATAAGGAGCTCATTATCTCCAGGGCCCAAAACATTTTTTCCCCAGATATTATTGTTAAGAAATTGTTCACACTATCAAATCAAAGTTTACCACTCAATTCAGTTTCAGAGGAAGGAGGTCATGGAGTGAGCTGGTCAGGAAAGGCTTCCAGGAAAGAGGCATATGATATTCTGATGATGATTTCAGGATGTGGATTGGCATGGGACAGAGTCCAATTTCAGTGAAATGTTTCCAGGAACTATTTTTTTTATGGAAATTAGCCCAAGGTCTGTTTTTAACCAGAATAAATAGATTTCTTCATAGGATTATGAATTTAGAAGTGAAGGGGATCTTATCAACCATCTTGTCCAACCTCCTCATTTGATACATAAGAAAATGGCAGCCCCAGAGGGGTAGGGAAGTGACAGGGCAGTAAGTACAATGTCTTCTACATAGCCGGTGCTTAAGAAATTTATATTGATTAGCTATTAATTTATTGATTGAATTGACAAAACTGGATTTGATCCCATGTCCCTGGCTCTGAATCTATTGTCCTTTTCAAGTGCAGACCATTTTGTAGTGTGGAAGCTTGAACAAAGACTAGACTAAGAGTCAGAAGACCTGAGCTTTGGACTAAGTTTCTGACAAACTTGTCAAGTGATCTAAAGCATGTTATTTCTCTTTTAGAAAAATGTGTCAGGCTCGTGGCACTTACTTGCACCCCACCACCACCACCATGCTCTGCCTCCTCCATACCTGCTGTCAGGCACCTTCCCAGATCCTTAGCACTTCTTTGTCTGTGACCCGGGTTTCTGGGAGGCAGAAGGCAGTCACCCCATGTGTTTTCCCTTTCTTTCTGAGATCTTGACTCCCCATGTCCAGTCCAGGGTCCAAGCATGGGGTTAAAAACTATTACACGTTCTCCCCCTGCTTCAAGAAGAAGGCCCCTGTGGTCCTTACCAGGCCTCCACCCACTCTCACATACCTGATGGACAGCCCAAAACCAGCCCCCTATGTGGCTTTGACCAGATTGATCCCTTTTGTGGCCCACCCCTGGTCATGATGATGACCAAGCCTATGTGCACATACTGGCCTTTACTCAGATGGCCTATGAAGCCAGCTTCCTGTCTTTCCTATGAGGGGTCAGGTGGGGCTTTACTCTGCCAGCAGACAGTCCAGCCAAGCTGGACATCATTAATCTAGCCTGTGGTGGGCCCCACTGGTGTTTTTGTGGAATGCCTTCCTTATTTCTGAGGCACTCGCTGAAGCCATCATTATGGTCGTCATGGGCTTTGGGGTTGCATTACACAATGAAGTCTTTCTCCTGCCCCATTATCCTAACTGGTTCAAAGCCTTGAGAACAGTAGTAACTCCGGTGGCATTTTTTTCATTTGTAGCCACCTTGATAATTAAATATTTTTATCCAGAAACTGGCCCTAAATGGCCTGGTCAGGCTGAGTGAACCTTGCTCTCCTGGCCCATTATGAGCAGGCAGTCTATTAAGAACCTCCTTTATATGCTCACAAAAGCTACATCTTATTTCTTTTTGTAATTACTGCATCTAGTGACTTCCCCTCTCTGGAGATCAGGTCTCTTCATTATAGTAGCCTGAGACTCTGGCCCACGGTACTGCCATATGTGTCCGCAGACTGGTGCTCACAAGTTTATTTCTGGTATTTATAAGTGAATTGTAATGATTTTTAAAAAGATCAAATAAAGAAAACAAAATATCCTTTGGTTAGAGAAAAAAGAAAACTGTCTCCATGGTCTCAGGTGTAAAATGAAAGGACTGGACTGGACAATCTCCAAGGTCGTGCCCACCTCTAACATTCTGTTTTCTAAGGTCCTTTCCAGCTCTGACTTTCCATGTTCTAAGATTCCTTCCAACTCTCATGCATTTCATATGCTCTGCTTGTATTCTCTCTGGCGTCCAAAGCCTCCCCTGACAAGGCTCCTGGGATTTAGAAAGGTATGGTCCCCTTCTCTCAAATTATTTTCCATTTTAACTACCTCTATAAATGTCCCCCTCCCCATCACCCATCTTCCCAGGAAAATTGTAAGCTTTTGATGTCAGTTTAGTTTTTATTTTTGGATCCATTAGACCTAGTTACAAGGGTGGGAAACCTGAGGCCTCAAAGTCACTTGTGGCCTTCTAGGTCCTCAAGTACAAACTCTCTAAATAATTCTGTTCTTTGAGGCCAAGAAGAACAGGGCAGATCCCTCTTTCACATGATGGCCCTTAAAACACTTGAAGAGAATCATCATATCTCAGGTGAAGGTCATGGGGGAATGGAGATGTGCTCAGCTTGAGAACTGTGTATGTTTGGGGACATGGAAGCCCACCTACAAGAAAATGTCAAGAAGAGAACAAAGGCGAGAGTTGTAGGAGTCCAGGAAAGAGTGTTGGATTTGGAGTCAGACAACCTGGGTTCAGATCTTCCACTCAGTCACTTACTATCTCTGCCTCTACTTATCAGTTCACTTCTTGACTTTCCTAATCTTTCCCAATTTATAAAATGAGAGGGTTAGGCTAGATGGTCTCTGACATTCCTCTGAGCTCTAGATCTATGATCTTAGAATCCGTGAAACCTCTGCTGATATCCGCCTCAGCTGCCAGTGCCAAATTACCTTGTATTTACTTTGTGTAGATTCTCTCTATATTGATATTTGTACAAGTTGCCTCCCCTATTAGAATATAAACTCCTTGAGGGCAGGCACCATTTCACTGTGTATTTGTGTCTTGAAACAGTATGATGCCTAGCTCATAAGAAATGCTAGATGAATACTTGTATGGATAGATCGATTGGTCCCTTTGAGGGAGGCAAGACTGGGATTATTATGTCTATTTTACAGCCAAAGAAATTGAGTCCCAGAAAAGGAAAGTGCTTTGCGTAGGCTCTCAGAGCCAGTAACTATTAGAATAATGATGGGAATTCAAACCCTCTGTTTGAGAGCACAATATAGATGTGAATGATGATTGTGTGTTCTTGAACCATATGTGCATGCATGCTCAGGATTAATTGGCAATTATTCCACTTATTCCAACCATCTGGGGCCAGGTGCAGCACTGGTTGAAGGGAAAATTGTGAAGCAGGTGAAATAATTTTTAATATTCCCTCTGCTGCCCTGTTTTCCTCTAGGGCTCCAAGGCCTTCATACTAGTTTTTTTGGTTATTATCCAAATTTTGGCATAGTGGGTAGAATGCTAGATTGGACTCAGCAAGAGTGAGATAGGTTTGGTCCTACCCCATATGTACTTATTAGATGTGATCCTGAGCAAAGGACTTCTCTCCACTTCCCAGTTTTATATTTAGTCGTTCAAGACTACCTGTGCCAAATGCAGAATGATTCCACTGGTTGACGTACAATGCATAGGCAAGACAAGCAGAACAATATAACAACAGGGCCCCAGGTTGGGTGAAGCATAGGGCATCTCCACTGACTACGCACTCAGAAGATGATCACCTGTTTCTGGTGGACAAAAGAGAATGGTCCAGGGACGCAAAAATAAATTGGGGGCCTTTCCATGTCGTTGAATAACCTCCGTCACCCTGGGCCTGGTCACCATGACAAGGGAAAACAAGGGGGGAGGGCCTCTAGTTAACTTCTTATTATTCAACAAGTGAACTTACAATCTGCCACTCACAGTTCTGGGATCTGAGATACAGAACTTATAATCACTACCCTTGTGGAATCATATCAAATTGATTAGTAATGACTGGAATCGAGTAGGGGTCCTCAATGAATCAACTTTCTTACCACGTAGGGCCAATGCACATGAAATTCTACCATTATTGCTCCCCGAGGCAGTTGTATACCAAGTCAGATCTAGGGCAACAAATGAAACCTTCCTTTAGATAACTTCTTCTCTCTTGGCACAATATAATGGCAAGAGCACTAGGCTAGGGATAAGGAGACCTGGGGTTCTAGCCTTGGCTCTAACACTTACTGGCTGTGTAACTGCAAGGAAGTCATGGCTCATCTCTGCACCTCTTCTTTAAAATGAAGATAATGATACTCATACCATTTATCTCCCGGGGTTGTCTATAAATCAATTTATTGAAATGAGAATTCCTTCACCTTTCCCTTTCATGTACCTCTCCGGTTCTTCTTCCTGCTAGAACTCTACTGTACCATAAGAAGAGAAATCTGCTATACCACTAGAACTGGGTATGTTTTAATTTCACTCATTCATTCATTTGCTCATTCACTCAGCCATTAGGTAACCATTGTGTGCAGGGACCTGTGCTAGGCTTTGTATATGATCCAAAGATGATTAAGATATGGCCTCTGCCCCAGTGGATCTGACAGTCTAGAAAGTCTGGTCAGAGAATAGTACATTCCATGTCTCAAAAAGTAGCAAGTTTCCTGTCATTGGATCACTTTCACATTCCTGTCACTTTAAGAAAAGACTGGATAAAAATCAGGGATAAAGAAAGCAAAGGGGTGTGTCTCAGAAGTGGAGACAGTACAAGGTATACCTGTATATACACGATCAGGTATATAAATTGTGTTTGAGATCCTTTCAGATCCCTTTCCAATTTGGGGTCTTTGATTTTCTAACAAGCCCAATGCAATAAAATGTTCACTTATGTTGGAGTCAGATTATGTGGATTGGAGTCTCAGTCTTGATACCTTCTATTCATGTTATCCTGGGAAAGTCAATTCCCCTCTCAGGTCTCAGTTTCTACCTCTATGAAATGGGGAAAATGAAATTTGTACAACCTACCTCATAGGGCTGTGAAAGGAGAGTGCTTTGTGAATCACAGAGCACTAGAAAATGTGAGTTATTATTCTGACCATCCCACAGCATTTGAATTCTGAAGGTGCACCCAAGATGGAGGGTGCCAAAAGAGAGAAACTTTTATAATGAAATTTCAGCCCTTATGGCACCTGGATTGGCAGGGAGATAGTTTACATTTTAGGGACTTGGGTGAAGGAGGATCTCTCCAGGGCCCCTTATATTGAACCTAATAGACAACCCACTGCTCAACCTATGGCCATTCCTTACAAACTACCTCCAACACATACTACAAGAGCCTGGCCCCCAAATAAAGTCCAAATTCATCAAGTAAGGATGCAAAAAATGAATAAACACAACAAAATGATGATTTTTTT
>JAQQSW010013650.1:0-12267 GCA_028646575.1 Pseudocheirus occidentalis
TTTCCTTGTTCTGAAGATTGTATATAATATTGTGAACTGTTAAAACTGTGAACACTGTACTGAATCTGATTTTGTAATGGAATAAACAGAGTGTTCACTAATACTGTGTAATCCGAATCTTAAAGGCTGTTCACAGTAGCATTCTCTCAGGAATCTACTGCTGATTGGCTTTACAGTCTTTCTCTTATCACTTTCAATCTCTCCTTCCTTTTTCCTCTCATTTTTCCCTCTTTTCCTCCTGTTTCTTTTCTCTTCTCTCTCTTTCCCTTCTCTCCCTCCTTCTCTCTGTCTCTCTTTCTCACTCATGCCTTCTACCTTTAATCCACCATCCTATATATTTCTCCCTGTACTATCAAAATGTATTGTCATGAAAGCAAAATGTCATAGAATTAAAGTAATACAGAATTGGGAGAAAGGCCAACAATATTTGTTACTGGATTTTAAATAAAGATTTAGAAAGATGTTTTAACATTTTATTAGGAAACTATAACTACTTATAAAGTAGATTTTAATGATATGGCAAAAGATAGTAAATTAATCATGTGTTTTTGTGCCCAAAAAAATACATAGCAGGTAGGTGATGTATGTTTGCATGTGTTCATGTATATATGATCGAGTGCACTAAATATTAAGTGACATATTTAATAATAGAAGATAAATGTTAATTAGAAGGTGAAATGTAAAGATCCTCAGAACAGAATCTCTGAGGCACCAAGTAAGAAGATGGTCCAGGGGGCAGCTAGGTGACACAGTGAATAGAGTAGAGGCCCCAGTCAGGAGGACCTGAGTTCAAATCTGGCCTCAGAGACAACACAAAAACTAGCCTGTAACCTTGGGCAAGTCACTTAACCCCAATTGCCCTCCAAAAAGAAAAAAGAAAAAAAAGATGGTCTAGTGTTTGGCAGAAAGTGTTGAAAAGTGCATCTGAGGCTAAAAAGGTTCACAGGAACTATTCCAAGGATGAGTTCTGCTGAAAACTTGTAGAAATTCTAAGCACATAGTAACACTGCTCGAGCCCTGAAGAGGTGATGAATTTCCTTGGATTTTTCCTGCCACGTGATGGCCAGAATCAAAAGGACTTGGCATTTTAGTATGACCGCAAACCCTGAGCTATGCCTAGGACTTGCCTCTGCCCCAGGGCAGTAGCAGGAAATAGGGGTGCAAACGAGGTTAAGATATTGTGTCTTTTAAAAGAAGAGAAAGTGCCTGACTCGTCCTCTTATTTGTGACTTCTGTGTGGTCCTCTCTATAATAGAGGGAGGAGAGTGAGTAGGAGGCCTGGGCATACTCAATCAGGAAAGCTTGCACCTGGGCCCCTGGCTGTTTTTCCTACTTTGTGTTTCCTGAGTAAAGGAACAAACAGTTCTCCATTTGGACATGTTCAGGTATTCAGGCCACCTTTTGACTTCCAAAGGTACTGAGGTACTGGGTCCAGTTAAGGAGCAGCTGTTTACAAATACAGGACCAAGTGGTTTGAGACCAAAGATGACAGGAGGCTTGGGTCTGAAGGAGAGCTGATAGTGTAGAGATGAGACAAAATCATACCCAGTCATGCAATCCCACAGTCTGTGTTCTGATGAAGTTTGGGCATCTCACTCCCCAAAGATGGTAACAATAGATAAGTTACTGAATCCTGCTTTAAGTGTGTTTGTTCGTCGTCAAATACATGTTTAGGCATATTCTGTGTTTAGTGGTCCTTGGCCTCATTCATATTTTGTACTGAGCACCTTTTTATTCCTCCCTTTTTTTGCTGGGGGGTTGCTGGTGGGGGGGAGGAAACCTCAGATGTGAGCCAGAAATAAAATCACCTCTATGGTATTGGTGTGGGGTATTTAATCAGATGAAGAATGTGAAAAAAAGAAAACCTCCTCTCATTAGAGGCAAGATGCCCTAGATCTGAACCAAGTCCAATCACGTGCTTGGATACAGAACAGTGAGTCAGGAAAGTACTTCAGACCCTATGGGCCGAGGTGAACAGTCTCTCAATAAATCTAGAACAGAATAACAGATAACAGATCTAATAAAACTTGATTGCTTTATAATAAAACTATATTGTTTATATCTGTTTTATAACAGATCTAATAAAACTTGATGTGTAACTTTTGCTTTCTGACAAAATTCAGAAGTGAACAGCAGTGTCTTTGATTCTAAGCTTATGTCTATACATCACTAACATGAGAAGTAAAGAGGTGAGATGCAGAAGACTATTGTCGTTTTCTTAACTAAATAATATAAATAAGTGAAGAGTGACTTTACTCTTGAATAGTGAAATGCTTTTGCTCTATGTAAAGGGCTTTACATCTAGTAAACTGAATGTGGTGTTGACTATGAATGAGGAAATATTTTCTCCATTTTCCATAATATGGCAAGCCACATTATGCTTTCTTAGAGATTTATATCTTTACTTCTTTTGATTTTTATTCAGTTCCCCCCCAACTAACACTTAACCTTAAGACTTTTGAGGAAAATACAGGTTATGTTTGTAACATGCAGGTCCTGAAACAGTGAGGTTGGCTGTCATCAACCACTCAAGGCAAGTAATGGGAACTTACCAAGGTACTAGGTTCTGGGAATATTGAGATTATACATTTTTGTTTTTAAGGGGATTATAATCGAGTTAGGGAGACCAAAATACATGAAAAGACAAATTATAATTTGATCACAATAGATTAGAAGTCAGTGAAAATGCTAGTAAGAATCAAAGAAGTTATTGGCTGGGATAGTGAAAGGCTTCAGAGAAAAGGTGAGACTTTGACCTGAGCCTTGAAGGTCTGGTGGGATACAGACAAATGGTGAGGATGCATGGAGGTATTCTAGATAGAGTTAATTATGTGAACAAAGGCAGAATGGTAGAATGTAGGTGGAATATTAGGTGAACGCTGCCTGGAGTGCAAGGTTCATGAATTTCTTTCTCTTCCATGACAGAGGTGGGCTGGGTCTCTTAACTAAGACCTTGGCTTAAACACTTTTGCCTAACCTGCAAGACAAATATCAGGAGGCAGTTTTCACAGATAGAGACAGATATGTATGTGTGTATGTATATGAATACATTTACATATAAATATATGCACATATTCATGTGTATGGAAGTATGTGCATATATGTGTGTACACATATGCATACATGTGTGCGCATATTTGTGTATGCAAAGACATACACACAAAGTTACATCTCACATATAGGAATATTTTCTCAAACATATACTTGGAATCATATATATATATATATATATATATATTATATATATGAGGTGATAGAAAAATAATTCAATAATAGTCTATCTCTATACAATATTTTTTAAGGTATTCACTGTGTTGTGTAATTGGCTTTTTGTCTCCCATACATTGCTAGCGTCTTCCAACAAAATGTGTTAAATCAAATTTTCTTCCTTTTGCTTTCAGGTGATAAATTATTATAATCATCAGGCTTTAACAAGATCCTTTTCTTTGAAAGAATATCCCTTTAGAACCCCATATCTAGGATGTCAGGTAAAATGTTTAAACATAAAATGAAAACTGTTTCCTTTAAAAGCAAATAATAATTGGTTTTCAAAACCTTCTGTAGTATTTTGTTTTGTACTTTTCCACCACTGACCATATTCTAATAAAAACTTACAGCATGAGAAGTATTCATTAACAGTTAAATGTTCGTTATCATATATATACAATTTTAAAATGAGTGATACTTTTATTTTTCTTATCATGATTAACTTTAAGAAGCAATCAACTGACCTGAGATGCAAATAAATCCAGAAGAGAAAAAAGCTTCATTGTATGAAGACAAGCTATCTGTCTGGGCATAGACGGCATATGTCGACATGTGGGAACAGGCACATTCCACATAGTCTGAAGTGACATCAACCACTTTGCAAAACTGACTATCGGACAACCAGCTAGAACAAAAACGACAATGGAAATGACCATTCTTGTTTCATTAAAGCACTTAAAGTGTTGAGAAGGATTGCAGAGTGAAAGCAGTTGTTAAATGTAAAGCCCTATGCACATAAACCCCAATGGCTCAGCAGAATTGCTGAAGAGAACAGCTTGTACAGCACAAGAAGCAGACGGCTGCCTGAGGGGGAGCTACACCATTAACCTGGAAAACTGGCCTGCAAGGCTAACCAAACCCAAAGGAGTAGTGTGTTTTTAAGAGGGGAACGTCTACAATCACACTTTTAAAATAAAATCAAAATCAAAGTACGATAAATTTTAACATTAGTAATAAAATAGATCAGCTTTACCTGTGAAAAAACAATTCTACGCAGAAATTAGAGTTGTAGACGGTTGTATTAATCACCCTGTCAGCTGGGGAAAAAGAGTCAAACCAAACTACATCTTATATATTTATTTTTGAACCATGAGTCTCTTTAAGTTCTTGCCAGGACTGGTGTCTTTTATGTGGTCTGACCTATGAGCTGAAAACATTTCACTAAGTTATAGCTAGTACAGTACAAAGAAGCACAGCCACATTTTTTTAGCAGTCTTAGGCAATGCCATTGACTGATCTCTTTTCAATGTTTTGTGTTTTCCATTCTCTTTTCTTTTCTTTTTAAATAGTTTTTTGTTTGTTTAGCATACTGTAATGATCACAGAGAAAAATGTGAGAGCACTCTACCGATATGAGGCAGAATTCCATTCTTGGCCCTGGTTTATTCAAAACTCAATAGTTGTGAACATTCAATCAATTAGAGGAAAGAAAACATAACTGTCCTACTGGTGGAGAGGGATGGATGGAGAGACAAGAGGGTGAGAGATATCAGAAATACGTATGGATAGGGAAAAGAAAGGGTTTGAGAAAATGAACAAGCATTTATTAGACGCCTGCTACGTACAGGTGCTGTGCTGAACATTTCACCTAGAAAAGATTTCAGAATTGACAAATGGCCCGGAAGTAAAGAAGTCTGGAATCTATTTCATATTTTCCCCTGATTTTTAAGAAAAAATCTCCAACAGCAGAAGAGTCTTAACATCTAATTTCAAAGATAAATTTTAGGGATCAATTAAAGTCTGGGCATCAATCAACAGTATTGAGATCAGAAATCAGAAATCATGAATCTCAACTGGCCCATCCGACCAAGAGAAGTCAACAATATTAGAACTATGGAGGGTCAATCTGTTTCACAGTTGCAAAATTCCAGCTACCCGCTACTGAATTTCCTTATCAATTGCTTAAACAGTTTAATATCATATCACAACCTTATATTCAGAGTTAAGGACACACCTGCAATGGATACTTTGCCCTAAGCACTCACATTTAATGTTACCTCAATTGTGTAATTTCACTTTAGGCCTCAGTTCCCTCCTTTGTTGAATGAGGAGGTTGACCTCCAAGTTCCATTGTCTATGAATCTATGAATATGTTCAATTTAGCATTTGTAATTAACTTTTCAATTCAATCTAATAAATATTTATTAAGTGATATGTCAATGCACCAAACTTCAGTAGCAATACTGGAATGGAAACTTGAGGCCTTTCCCTAGACTAAATAAGAATCCAGGCTTGAGATTTGATACCAGGTTATCAAAATTGGCTGGATATACAATACAAATCTTCTGATAATGCTTTTGGCCTTCACAAGAACCCTGTGAAATAGATAACGGAAGCAGCCTCATTTTGCAGGCAAGGATTCAGGCTAAAAGGAATTAAGTGACTTGCCAAAGCGGACATAATGAACGAATAGCACAGTCGAGACTCGAACCCAGGCTTTCTAACACTGGATACTCTTTCTTCAGCCACAAGTGATTCCACTAGAGGGCTTTTCATAGTTGGCCACGTAGCAGCAGTGAGTCCTGTGGCCAGACTGGAAGGCAGAGACAGAAGGAATCCTTTTCCAACTTTGCAGATCAGTTCACAATGTGATTAAGGTGGATTCTACCAACCTAGGTTGCTGGCTTTCTAGCATTTCATGAGGTAGGGAGAGAAGAAGGAAGAGAGAGAGGAAGGAAGAGAGGAAGGAAGAAAGGAAGGAAGGAAGGAAGGTGGAAATGAAGAGAGAGAGGAAAGGGAAAAGGAAGGAGGAGAAGAAGAGAGAAAGAAAGAGAAAAAAGGAAGGAAAGGAGGGAGGGAAGGAGAGAAGAAAGGAAGAAGAAAAGGAAGAAGGAAAGGAGGGAGAAAAAAGGAAGGGATGTAGGAAAAGAGGAGAGAGGAAGGAAGAAGGAAGGGAGGAAGGAAAGAAAGGAAGGAGGAAGGTAAAAGGGACGAAGGGAGGGACAAAGAAAGAAAAGGAGGAAGAGAAGAAGGAAGAGAAGGAAGGAAAAAAAGAATACCACCAATATTATTTGATGACTTCGTGACTGCATGTTCCTTCCCATCCAATACCACAGCATTTCTCTACCTGTTTGTGTTCACCCATCCATAGAGTTAACTAGAAGTGAGTAACAGAAAATTATATCCAAATCTAGCTCAAGTAATGCCAGTTGCCTGGAAAATAAAAGCCACAAGCATGCAAAAGTACCTTGCAGCAGCCTGATTCCAAAGAAGGCACAAGGACTTCTGGGGAACAATTCGGTGTTCTATAGCATAAATCCGATAAAGGACCTCATTGTTGTCTGTCAGTGGATGTGAACTCTGACCCTTCACACTCAATGATAAAACCTGTAACATTAAAAGATGTATTTTAATAAAAAAAATTTTCCAAAATAATCATGGTAAAACGTCACTCAAGTTTTCTAGCTAATACTATCACCAAAATTGTCTCTTACCACCTTCAATTCAGATCATTGCTTCATTCTTATTTTTTTCCCCATTCTGCTCTTTTTAGTTAACTAATAAAATGCTCCTAACTGCTTCTCAGTTACTGCTACATAGCTCCATTTTATTTCATATTAACACTAAGATTAAAGATTATTCACCATTCCCACCCATCTGTGCACTCTTTCTTTGGTTTTAACTTACTGGTTTCGCTGTCTTTTAGCATTAAGTACTTGGGATATGCTTGAAATTGAGTTGCTTTCTTTTATCATCCCTTACTAGAATTTCAATTTTCAAAAGCTTAAGCAAATATTTTACATGTGTCTTAACTGTGGCAACTGTAAAATCTCACATATTATCTACAGAAAGAAGATGTTCGTTCTGATCATGATTTTTGGTACGTCTGTGGGAACCAGAGACTTCAAAACATTCATCATAGTGGTGGAAAAAAAACGAGTCAGCTGAGGTTACTGAGGTTAACAGAGAAACAAACATGGACTTCATGAGAACAAGAAATTACTCTGAAATGAAAAACTACCTTGTTGTTCAGGGCCAGAACATTGTTACCAGTTATAAACCACTGTTGGCTGCTGTATTCTGTAAATTGTACTAGTTTGCATTTCTTTTCACCAGCCATAAGACTTGCATCTGGGACATCCAATAATCTTTCAGGAACTTGTATATAATCCCCCTCCTTCCCTTCAAATTTGTGTCCATTGATTTGCTGTGGATACCAGTGAAGAGCCAATATTGACAAATATGGACATTTGTCAAGGATGGTTTTGCTTCTGTTGAAACAGAAAAGAAAGACTTCTTTTAAAATAACATACAAATAGAAATAGATGCAATCGTGTTTATTCAAGTACACATGTGCTGCCCTCTGTAAAGTAAGGTAACGTTAATGACCTAGCATCAATAGGGCATGTATTTTGAGCTGCTTTTTGGTAGGCTTGCACAGAGTCTTCTCTATATTTTTTTGGTTCTCTTTGTAATCCATGACATGAATTTTTGAGTCGCCTGTGATTTAAGGCAGGATAGTGACTGTGAAAACAGAATTCCCATAATGACACTCATCTGACCTGATTGATATCATGTTGCTCCTCTGATCAAAAACATTCAAGGCCCTAAAAAACCCTGTTATCTCTAGAATAAGATAAATCTTCCTTGGCCAAGCCTTAAGACCTTTACAATACTGTTTCGATCTATGCATCCAGCCTTTATTTTACCTGGAAACCTGTGATGCCTTCATCTCCCTTTCTATTTTATTTGGGTCAGTCAATATTATAAAAAATTTATGTTTATATCTAAATGTACATAAAACATCTTACTGTATTTAAGACTTTTAAATGGATAACATTTATACTAAATAGTGATAAGCAAAGTGCTGATCATTTTTACATACATTTTCAGATTTTTTGTTTTAGCTGTCAGACATCATAAAATATTCCCTTAAAGTAATTTTAATTGTACTATGTTTGTTGCATTAATTATCTCTCTGAATTTCAATAAAATAGCACAACTAGCCCTTCATGTGAAGGCAAGCCTTAATGACTAATAGTAAAACTAATAGCATATATCCACCAAACTTCATAGAATTACCCTACACCTTCCTAACAAGGTACGTCTCATAAAGCAGAATGCCCTTGCTTTCAAACAATCAATGATGCATGAGAATGGGGAGGGAGGGTGAAAATATCAACGTAATGTTTGTACAATGCTGTCAAACAATCATTTAACTGGTAAATTAAATTGAAATTTTAGGAGCTCTTTTTCTTAGTCTTTGAAGCATTACTATACTCAAAAACTTGTGATATTTGGCACAATGATACAGTATAAACATGGAAAGAAAACGTTTATGCAAAGGTGCATATTCTATATAGGTAGTATATTGATCCTTTAAGGTTGGCTCAGAATTCTAAGAGAAACCTTGAAAGAGTTGGTGGGGATTTAGTCTGATTCAGGGTTCTGACAAAGTTATATGTATTATAATTGATAACTGATAATAATGATTGATGAATGTTACATATAAGCTATAGTAACTGGGAAGATATGTTGATGTTAGTACTGTTGTATGATTTGAGAATCTGATGACCAGTCATAAGCTAAAGTGGAGGGTTGGTCTCAGAAAGGACCCATAACTGAACCCAGAAAGATAAGAATGAGAGATACAGAAAGACTAATTTCACAACTGCTTCAGCAAAATTTGAAACTGGAAGTGAGGGCTACTCTAGTTATTATTAAGGAGTAAGTCTAGCTGAGCAGAAGAACAGACTGAAGGCAGAAAATCAGAAAAGGCACTCAGGGCATCCACTAATTTGGTTAAGCAGTTGTGCCCAGTGAGGTGTTAGTCAAACACAACTTAGTCAAGCATCAACTCAATTTAACCAAAGAAGCATGTATTTAGCACAAAACGTGTATTTACTTAAGAACTTTTGGCAGTTCCTGAGACAGAAAGATCAGAAGTATGCAGTTCTAGAGTTAGGAATTACCCTGAGCACTTGGAGCTCACTGGTAGGTTTCTATAAGCATATGCCCCACATGTTGAAGATCCATTTGTAGCCGTGCAACCCAGATTTATATGTGGTTTATAACATACATATGATTTATGCATTTACTTTGATAAAAGGGATGTCATTTCTTTTAGTTTATTGTTAAGCAGGTGATTATGTTTAAGACCTAAAAAAGTCATTACTGTGAGTAGGTGGTTGTGTAAGAGCTAATGTGGTGAGTAGAAGAACTATATTCCCTCACAGTAAGGTTATGCTTAGGACCCTGAGAGAATCTGAGTGTGATGCTACGACAGTAATTCCTCTCTACGGTCTAAATCTGGCAGGTTGGAGTAATCAAGTTAGCCCAAAAAATGAAGGTGTGTGCCCTCGTGCCTTGTGAGAGAGGAATGAGAGAATACAGCAAGGTAGCTACCCCACGTAACCTTGCAAATATAGTACTTCATTAATATTCACAACAACCCTTTGAGGAAAGTACTATTGTACT
Organism: Pseudocheirus occidentalis; assembly: GCA_028646575.1. Classification (NCBI taxonomy): domain Eukaryota; kingdom Metazoa; phylum Chordata; class Mammalia; order Diprotodontia; family Pseudocheiridae; genus Pseudocheirus; species Pseudocheirus occidentalis. Next base: position 9,684 of record JAQQSW010013650.1, read on the forward strand.
CATTTTACAGAGGCAGAAATTGAGGCTGAGTTTGTTAAATGACTTGTCCAGGAGCACTCAGTTATTAAGTTTTCCAGGCAGGATTTGAGCTCAGGTAATTAAGATGTTATACACTATGCCACTTAAACACCTAAATGAACCTAAAGTTTCAGGTTCGAGCAGTCCATCACTCTGTAAGAAAGGTTGCCTGCCATAAATTTCAGTTTAGCTATTAGTGTTTCTCTTGACTTTTTTTCTCTTGTCAGATCCCTACTATAACTTAAATGCTTTTTTCAAGGTTGAGTATCAGCTTCAGGAGGTAGCTTAGGCATAGCCAGAACTTATTTAATTCACTTTTGATTCTCAACAATAATTCCACGGAGAAAGCCATGTCAGTTATACAAAGCAACACTATGAATCTCGCTAAACTTTGGAGTTACTTTCATTTGTTCACTATTCAGAATTTCATTTTTATCTATTGTATGGTCTAGTGGGAGTTAAACAACATAAAGATTTTATTTTTAAAGAAACTTCTAAGCATTGAGAAATGCAAGAGTAGTAATTTATATTATATATATTATATACACATGCACACACACATTATATATTATACTATTATACATACTATAAAAGAGATGTAGGAAATACTTAAGCAATTTTATCACATAACTGTATGCAATGGCAAAAGATAGTTACTTTTCACCAGGAGATCCACAAGTAACATTAGTGAGAAGAGAAAAGGCAAACTGTTCAGTTGCTTCTGCAAAATGGCTAAAGCCCCTAGTATCCTTACGTCGTGGGTTAATCAGAGTACAGAGGAGGTCATAAAAAAGATTTCTGCTTCTAACATTGAATGCTTGTTTTTTGCCTTCAGCTGCTATCTGGAAAAGACAAAAATAGTACACCACATCAGATTAATGAAATAGATTCTTTCTATTCATCAACACATAGAACATATTTTCTGGAGAGACGAACTGTCATGGTAGAAAAGGAGCTGACCTCAGAGCCAGAAAGCCCTGGGTTCAGCTTCTGCCTCTGACACATCCAAATTATTTCATCCTTCAGTGATCAAGGCAATTCAATAAGAAAATAAATTGTAAAACGGGCTCTCATATGTATTGGTATAAGGAATTTCCCTATGTAAACAAAATCAAAGGCTCAGGTTAAAAATAATGTCTTTTAGCAGTTATATTGGATATCAAACCACGATAAAATGAATAATTTTTATTTTTAAAATTAAACATAAATTATGCTAGGAAAATGACTAAAATGACTATAATCTTTCACCCTATTGCTAGTTATATACTCCAAAAAGGGCAATGAAGAAAAAAAGGTCCTATTTGTAACAAAATACCTGTATCGCCACACTTTTGTAATAAAAAAAAACAAAAAACAAAGCACGGTGGATGTCTGTCAGTTGGAGCATGACAAAAAGGAATCACACTACTAATTTCCTATAAAAACGATGAACATGACGCTACAAGACCCGGCACAGAGCGGGCAGCATTAGAAAAAACAACATTCGCGTCGATAACAGAATAAACGGACAAAAGAAATCACAAAAACAAGTACAACTGAACCCTATAAAAAACTACAATGACCGAGTCTGAGAGCCCCAAAGAATAAATCAGAAAACGAGCCTCCCTCCTTTCCTTGCAAAGGCAGAAGACCATGGACGCACAGCAGCAGATATAATGCAGGACCTGCGGGATGCGCTGATTAGTTTTGCTGAAGTGTTTTTATTTCTTTTTTGCATTCTTTGTCCTAAGAGACGACTGTAGTAAAAGGAGGGAAAAGTAGACATTGGGAAAGGTAGGAGATACAAAAAGCAGAAGACATTAGAAAATTATGTTACCTGTGATAAATGAATTAATGAGAATTTATCATAATGCTTTTTCAATTCAATTGTATGTAATTTTGTTCAAAAGGGTCAGAGTAAATGATCAACCCTCATGAAGGGATTAGGACAGAGACAGAGACCACAGTTTTAATTGTATCAGTATGGGGGGGGGGGCGGAGCCAAGATGGTGGCGTAGAAGCAGCATCGTCCCACAGCTTCCAGGCAGCCACCCTAAACACCCATAAAAATATGACGCTGGACAAATTCTAGGACTCTCAAACTCAAAAAATACAGAAAACACATCTCTGGCAGAAAGCAGCTCGGGCAGCAGGGAATCATCCCTACAGGAAGCTAGCTGAAGCTGGTGCAGCTTGAAACCGAAACCACAGCCAGGCCCTGGGGCGGTAGGAAGGAGCCAAGCTGCCACTCTACAAGAGAGAAGAGCGACAGCCTCCAGCATCTCTACAGCTAGCAAGGTGTGAAAAATAGGGATTAAAGAAAGGTGTGAAAAATAGGGATTAAAGAAAAGCAGCTGGCAGGAAGGGCTCATCCCACTGACCTGCAGGCATGAGGGGAGACCAGCCCCGACTAAAACCGCCATGCAGCCAGGCCCCACTTTAAAACATAGATTAACTCAAATGCAAAAGAGGCCCAGAAAACCAATGAGGAGAAGAATGCCTTACAAAGTCAAATTTGCCAGATAGAAAAAGAATCTCAAAAGCATTCTAAAGAGAATAATTCCTTCAGAATTAGAGTGGAGCAAGT
>JAQQSW010013651.1:0-12267 GCA_028646575.1 Pseudocheirus occidentalis
TGGAGGGCAGTTGGGGTTAAGTGACTTGCCCAAGGTCACACGGCTAGTTTTTTGTGTTAAGTGTCTGAGGCCGGATTTGAACTCAGGTACTCCTGACTCCAGGGCCGGTGTTCTATTCACTGTGCCACCTAGCTGCCCCGAAAGGTAACATATTTGTAAAGATAACTGAACAAACTTCATGTTTTCTCCTTTGGTTACATATGTATGTAATAAATTTACACACAAAAACATAAGGGATGTAGTACTACACATAAAGTCTTTCCTTCTCAAAAAATAATGAATTCAAATTCTCTTTTCAGGACATTTATTGTTCCTCACTTTTGGACTAGCTATTCATGACAGACTGTATATTTCCACTGATTCTTTTCCCTTGTCCTTACATGTACCATGAAGGAAGGAATAAGAACCTTAATTCATATTCAAGGAAAATGTCATCTTTGAACATGATAGAGATAAATGAATGCAGAGTTAGAAATGAAATGTGTTCATGGCATTTTCTTTCATTTAAAGCTATGTGTCATGGGCCAGGAGGAAATAGGACTATGACAATGCTTTGCTTATTTGGGTTCATCTTAAAGTAGAAATGCTTCCCCCTGTTCTTCTCCCCTTACCTTTGTGAAGGGCATTTTAAAGATATAGAAACATATATAATGGAACTGGTATTATTTTTTGTTATTTTATGTGGATGGTAATTAGAAAACTGGTCTTTTTTTAACCTTAACCTAAACAAATTAAAGATATAGGGATAAATATGTTGAAAAAGTTTGATTTTTTTTTACATTAAGTGAATGGTTTACAGTAGTCCAGAGATTTGTGATGAAATAAAATCTACAAAAATCATAAAGGAACAAATATAATCATAGACCCTAAAAGCTCCAATGGATCTAAGACAGGATGATACAATGGTGATATGGAACTCAAAAAATTGATTAAGGCTAGATATGTAAATCTAGAAATAATCTTCAGAGAGGTGCAAATTAAATCCATGGGAACTCCAAGTAAGATAGAATAGAGGTAGAAGAGAATGGGACTTAGCCAAGAGCCTGGGGAGATACCTAGAGTGAGTAGGATTGATACAGAGTAAGGACCAACAAAGAAAAAATGAAAAGAAACAGTTGGTCAAATAAGAGGAGAATGAGAAGAGAGTAGTGACATAAAAGTCTAGTGATGAGGCAGTATCCAGAAGGAGGTGATTAACTGTGTCAAAGACTACCAAGAGGAGAAAAAAGAGTAGGACTGAGGAAAAGGTCATTAGATTTGACAATACATCACTAGAAGATTTGGAGAGAGCAGTTATAATGGGGTCTAAAGCCAAATTTTCGATGGTTTAGTAGAGACTGAAAAGAGAGGAAGTGGATGAAGAAATTATAGACAATTTCCTGAAAGAATTTAGTGATGAGGGGGAGGAAAGATAGCTAACATGGATGGGAAGGTACAATAACTTTATTTTAAAGATGTGGAGAGACATGGAGTTATCTGCATGCACCCCTAAAGGAGCAAGAAGATGTGGAAAGACTGATAAGAGAGAATGATAATGATAGTTGGTGCAATATTCTCAAGAAGACAGAGAAGGAGGATCAAAGGTACATGTAGGAGAGTTAGTTTTGGTGAAAAGAATGGCCACCTGTTCATCCAATACTGGAGTGCAGTAAGAGATATTAGAGGGGAAAATGCATGAATGATGAAAAATGCCAGAGTAGGGGAAACTTTCAGCAAATGGCCTCTCTCTCTCTCTCTCTCTCTCTCTCTCTCTCTCTCTCTCTCTCTCTCTCTCTCTCTCTCTCTCTCTCTCTTTCTCTTTTGGTCAACTATGAAGAAAGGTTGTGAGCTGCGGGAGAGGGAAGGAGCTGTCAGATATTTTCACTACATCATGATGCTGCCTGACAGGACTTATCAGAGCTAGCATGATATAGCAATAATGAAAAAACAAAAGTTTCATGGGACTTCATTATGTTTCCTCTATGCTAGTAAACATTTAATTTAATAATGGCTTAAAACAGATCCTACCATTTTTAAATGCTGTGATGTATTTCTCAGGGACACATGAATCTGCTTAGAGAATTAAGAGCCTAAATAGAAGCATAACAGATTATTTGTCACTCTCATATTTTTTAGGGGTGGGTACAGAAGTAAATTGTTGCTGACATGCCCACATCTGCACTCAATCTGCACTGAGTCCATCACCTTCCTACTTTGTGGTAGATAGTGGTGATGGATGGACAGGTTGAGATAGTTTTTTTGGACATGGCTATTTGAGAATGTGCTTTATTTTGTGAGGCATGTTTGTAGCAAGGGTTTCATTTTCTTGTTTTCTCTTGGGTGGGGAGAAGGTCAAGGACATAAGACTTCACTTGGAAATAAAATATAATTAGCTTTTAAAAAAATAAAGAGTCACACCATTAAAAAAAGAAGTAAATTACTGCTGTACTGGCAAGCCTCAATGTGATATGAAGGTCTTCCTCTAAATGCTGAGGTTAAACAGCAACAACTGACTGTGTATGCTCCAATACTATGCAATAAAGGTTGATAAAATTTAACACTAATAACACTAATAACTAATAACGAATATTACATGGAACTTATTATCCTTAGTCTTCTGGAGACATGAGCAATTTGTATTTTTTAAAGAAGTCTTTTAAATGCCCATACCATTAAGTACAGGGTTGCCACTTCTAAACATAAAACCCATGGAGTTTAAAGACAGAAACAAACTTCTCAAATGATTTCTAGAAACACTTTAATTTTATCTTGTTTCTGGTAGTAACAAAGAACTTGAAATAACAGTTACTCAGAGATTAGAGAATGACTACATTAATTGTGGCACATGAATGCAAAATTATGGTATTATGAAAAATAGTGAAGAGAAGAAATAAAGTGATATGTGGAAAGACTAAAATGAACTGATGCAAATTAAAGTAAGAAGAACCAATAAATATAAATGTTATATAAACATAATGATCAAGTTTGGTCAGAAGAAGAGAGGCCGTACATCTCTTTTTCAAAGGTGGAGATTATAGGTGTGGAACATTTTGTATTTCAACAGACATAAATGAGAAGTCAGTTTTAAGGAACTTGCTTTTTTTCTTAAAATTTTTTTTGGTTATATGGGATAATTCTGGTAAAGGGGCAAGAACATATTTAGAAATAAAACATCAAGAGAAATGAAGAAAACAAACACTATTACCACAAAAGATCTAAACAACAGAAAAAATAAAGGAAAGAGGAAGTCCTGAAGATGCAAAACCCTTTAAGATACAAAAAGGTAGGGCTCCATGGGAGGAACACGTGGACCCAGATGACAAATTTGGGGGGAAATAGTTTTGGAGAAGAAGAGAATGAATTATTTAACAACTATTTAAAATCTATTTCTAGGGATAATTTTGATAATTATCAACTTTTTTCATCAAAATTGTAACTCTTGTTTACTTCAAGCATGGAATTGGATCAGAATACATTGATTAAAAAAAATTGTTCCAAATAATTTCTTTACTGTTGCCCTGTTCCTTTTCATTTCTTGTCCAAGACAGTTACATACAATGACTCTGTCATAGCCAAGACAAGTTGAAAGCTTGATTGTTAATTTTTTCCATCATTTTGGGAGAGGGGGAAATCAGATGAAAATACAACAAAATATTCTGATTTTTCAATCATACCCATCTTATAGATCCATATTTGCAGATCTCTTTATAGATGATAGTCTAAGAAATAATGGTTTTGGACATAAGCAACAAAAATTCTCTTAATTTTTCCTTCAATAAATCTTCAAAAACAAAGGTAGAATAGTAGTTAGAAAGATCCTTAGAGTCAAGAAAACCTGGGTTCAAGTATTTTCTCTGAAATACAGTAGCTGTGTGAACATGGTAAAGTCATTTAATCTCACACTGACCTAGTCAATTTTCTAAGATTTCAGAGTCTTAGAAATTCTCTCTAAGAACTGGCAATTTGCATTGAGGGATCATTTTCCATATGCTTATGAAAATGCAGGTCAAGATCAAAATTTAATATAAAGACAAAATAAGCATAATATCTATAGTGAAAATGTATTAAATAGATAATTTGCAATTATTGCAATAAAATAATGCTTTTTTATTTCCCAATCTTACTTTGCTTAGTGTCAGATCATTGTAAAAGTGATTCCAGTAGTACTCATACTACTCTATACTGTTTTCTTACATAATTTTGACAGCACATTAATTTTTGACTGATTTTATTACTTTGTGGCTATATTGGGGGTGGTGCATAATACTGTGCCTTTCTCTCTCCCCAAACCGCCTCCCCTCAAGATCATCAGTGAAACATGAAAAAATTACACAGAAGAAAGTAGAAGGAAGTTTAGAAGAGAACAAAGCTGAGCAGGGCAGTTTTGTCACTGCCATATTGAATTTAACATATGCTTTAAAAACAAACTATATACAACAGAAATTCAAATTTGCAAATATATTCTTATTTTTTGTATTTTGTATATGGAAATTTTCATGTTTGTTGCTGTTTCTTAAGTCTATAACAAAAAATAAAAAATAAAGAGAGGGGCCAGGAATGGATCACATAATGTGACTGTGGAGATAGTTTTCTGTTGCAAACATGGCAGGATCTGATGATTAAGAATTAATTTCTAACTTTTTAGAGCTTAGGATGAAGAGAATGAATATTTATTGCACTTTCTAGTAGGAAGTCAGCTCTTTGGAGAGCAGAAACTTTTTTTTTCTCCTTTGTGATATCAGTTTAATAAGTACATATTGATTGATTGAAAAGTAGTTTTTCTTTAAGCCTTTAGGTGTAGTTGAGGAAAAAGAGTCTGGTAAAAAGGAGCTAAAATTAATTACACATAATTTCACAAAATACTGAAAATACTGGGAAGAACTTCAGGAGGATTAGGACTTCTACTTTGCCCCAAATAATTTCATTCTTTTTTTTTTAAGGTGGAAAGGAAGCAAGAATTGCTCTTCTATACTCTTTTTCATCTCCCTTTTTTTCTCCAGTGCCCAAATGAGAGGAAGGATGATGGTTCCTCATCCTATGTAGAGCATCCTGGTTCAAGATTCTGTCCCGTTCTGGGAGGGAGAAATATTCCGTATAATACTTAGGACAGCTATTAATTTGTCAGGTAATTCAAACAGAACAGATCCTTCATATAAATACTTTTGTATCTTTAGTTTCATTGCTTGCCATTAAATCTCCACCATATAGAAGTTCCAGAAATTTTCATTTGTTCTAATAAAGACATTTCCCCACAAGTCTCTGTGTTTGCAAATCTTCTTGAAATTCCAGTCTTAGTTTCTCTTAACCAAAGCTGTTGTTTTAATACATATGTCTCATAGTTTTTTTTTTTGCATTATATTGGCTTTTCCATAAAAAGGTCATCAGAATTTGCTTATGGGCTTCATAGGAGAGACAATCATACCCCTGGATCCCTTCTTGGAGCAAAAATTGTCAATGATGGATGCACAATGTTTGACTTCATTGTTTTACTTTTATCACTGCCACAAGGCCAACATATTCAGTTTTTAAATGCATAACACCTACTCCTACCCATACAAACATGTTTCCTGACATAGTATTTCATGTCTCTGTCAAATGTAGAGTAAGAAAATCTAGAATTAACCTTGATAATATTAGTGGCAGCCTACATGAGCACAAGCACTTTATACAGCAATTGTCATTAACTTTCCTTTTTCTGCATCCTATCATACATTTCTTAAGATACCTGCCAATGATAAGAAACATTCAGAAAGAAATTAACATCAATCAAGGACCAGAAGTCTTCCTTTTCTCCTCTTCCTCCACTCCCTTATTATATGGTAAACCGTCCCTACATTTTCCCATACTGACAGAAAAGGAAAAAAATATATTAAACAATTCGTTATTTCTCCATGCCAAAATTTCTCTGAAGATATCTGATAAAAAGGAATATTTTTATTCAGATTCCTTGTTAGGTTATATTTTTCACCCTTCTTCTTCACTAATAATGATGGCATTACTCGAAAAGTTTTGAAATATAGCTCTAAATTACTACTGCATATATTTTTCTTTGACAGAACTTTCCCATCTCTCAGCTTCCAAATATATGGAATGACTTTTACCGTTTCTTTCCTATCTTTTGCTCTCTATTTGTCCTTCTTCCTAATGTTCTTCACAATCCTTGTTTTACCTTGGTACCATCTGCATTCCATTTTATTCTTTTTGTACTCTTTATTATGTCTTCTTCACTCTTCTTGTACCTTACTGTTGTTTGGGTAATAATCCATTTTAACGTTATAATTGCAAGTGACAAACCCAATAATCCCTTTTAAGTTAACTTCTAGGTTTGGGTTTGTCGATATGCCAGTCTATTCATTTAGAGGTTTTGTTGGATGTGGAGATCTGTTCTAGACTTTAACATGATCTGAACTTGTACATTGACTTTTCATTAATCTGCTTAAGTGAGTGTATTTGGAATAAACAGAGCCCAAGAGAATATTCTTTCTATGAATTTATATTATGGGTCTTTAGGATGCCCAGAATGCCTAGCTTTATGATGAATATTGATTTGTAAGTTTGTAGTCAGATCAGACATAGAAGTCTATGTTTGCTGGCTAAGATTTTCTAGTTTCTAAGACAATGAACATTTACATGGTAATTTGCTTTGAGTTATGAATAAAAATGAGAAATAAATCCTACCTGATAAGTACTGAATACTTTTGTCCATCATCCACTCTAACAGTTGTATTAATAGTCTTCACTTCTACATCCCCATCACATAAGAAGTGGTACTGAGGAAGAAACAAACAATTTACATGAAATATTTTCCTTGTCCGTTATTAAAAAATGAATTTAATAATAATATTTTAGAGTAGTTTTGGATATGACTTACATGAGTCAAAAGTGAAATATAGAGAAAAAGATTAAAAATGGAATTATATTCCTGGTCAACAGAGGTGGGCAGTAGCAGAGATCACAATGTTACATATTTTGTAAAAATGTAAAACATCACTTACAGTTTTACAGAAATAGAAAATTTTTTAATTTTTTCATTTGAAATGAAATGTGATATTGATATAATATCACTTCAAAATCCTCATGTACCTCTTGTTTTAAAAGGAATTATCTAATTTCTGGATTCAACAGATGATACCTTCAAAAGCAACCTGCAGTCTATGTTATCTGTCAAAAATCAGTACAGAATCTGAAAAGTGTCATTTCAAAGCATTGTATCATCTTTTTTTTCTTTAAAAAGTAGATATTGATTATTAGTATTATACCAAATATAACATAAAATAATATCATGCTTTATGCAGTTAGGTGGCACAAAAGACAGAGCTGAATCAATTGGGACTGCTTTGGTTAGGACTGTCCTAGTTAGAACTGGACTAGTTAAGAAGAGCTAAATTTAATTTCTACCTCTGTTATATATTAGCTATTTAACCCTGGACAAGTCACTTAATCTCTAAGACTCAGTTTCCCAATCTTAAAAATGGGGTTACCATTAGAACCTACCTCACTGGGTCACTGGTGGATCAAATGATGTAATATATGTGAAGCATTTTGAAAATCTTAAGGTATAATTTAAATATTAGGTATTTTTAGAAACTTATTTTATAGCAGTTTGTCATGTAGAAGAAAGCATCTTGATTCCCTATCTACTAGTAGTTTACATGCAAAATTTTGATAAAGATATAAATGTATTATCAATATATGTCTATATACTATAGATTATATATGCATGTAGGTTTTTTTTCCATCCCAAATACTTCTATGTGTACATGTTGTTTCTTTCAAGAGGATGTAATTTCCTTAAGGGCAGGAACTTTTGTCTTTGTAATCCCAGGATCTAGAATAGTCTAGAGCATATTTGCCATTTAAAAGAGTCTTCTTGATTAATTAGTGCTGAAATTCTGATCAGAGAGATCTGGGTTCAAATTCCAACTCTGATCCTTACTAGGACACATCTTTTGACAAGGCTTTAAATTGTTCTAAGCCTCAGTATTCTCAGGTAAAATGAGAATAATCGTATCAGAGGGACCTTCCTTATATGACTCTTATAAGGATCAAAAAGGACCCTGTATAAAGTACTTTCCAAACTTAAACTACTATGAAATTAGTTATTTTTATCCCATTAGATTATGAGTTCCTTAAGAGCCTACATTTTTCTCTTTTTCTATCCCCAGCGCTTAGCACAGTTGCCTAGAACATAACAGATACTTAATAAATATTTACTGATGGATTATTTTTATTAAACATAAATTTAGCTACAATCTTTTTTTTAGTCTGCTTAGAATCAATATTAATTAGACTAGGCATACTCTAAGAATGGGATATAATAAGAATAGAAGGACAGACAGATTGTAGTAGAATATAATTTGGGTGCCTCACTTAAATATGGAAAACAACGTTTTAAAACTTTATTCATCATGGTAGATACAATGTCATAGACACTATGATTTTGGGAGCAGTCTCTTTTTGTAAGTTTTAATATAAATTAATATTCTTAAAATAAAATTTTATAGCACTTTGTGTAGTTTTATTGTTTATTGTTTTTTATTATTTTATCTAGAAACTATTCTAGCATAATTTATATTTTAAATGTATCTATGAAAATAAATCATAACTATTTAAGGGAGAGATTTTATACTATATAAAATAAATTCAATCTAGTGAGATTATAAAACTTTTCAAAAACATACAAAAAATCCTATTATTGTAAGTTAAATTAAATCAACATATGCAAAGGAAAGGAATTTGAGAAAAAACTGACAATCACTCAAAGAAAGAAAGTGGCAGACAGTGGACCAACTAATACAAAAGCATTAATTGACTCCTTATTAAGTTCTGAGCACTGGGAAAACAAATGGAAAACAGCTTGAACAGTATGTGCTCTCCAGTAGTTCACATTGTGATTGCGGGAGACAATACAAAAAAGAAAGTTTGCTGCAGGATAGATGGAAAAGCCCAGACATCTTAGGATACCTTAGAGGAACAGATGGCAAGGCCCAGGGTTCTTTAGTTTATTTTAGAACATCAAATGACATTTCCAGTGGGTCTGGTTGCAAGGAATAGAGCCTGGGAAGATAGCAAGACGTGCATGAACTTAGGAGTAAATGGCTGTGTTTATAACTCCTATTTAATAACAGTCTTTTGAGCAGTTAAACACCTAGGAGAGAAGATAAGGAAGAAAGAAAAAGGAGAAGGGTACCCATGGTGCTGATGGATAATGATGTGTTAAGATATTAACAGATATGTGTTGATGTGTTCTGATGATGTGTCAATACTCTCTTTAGGGAGTTTCAATGATTTCTAAAAATGAATTTGAAAAAGACAACATTCTTGGCTGGATAAAGATTAGACATGTTTATTAGCTCTTAAAAAGCTGAAATCAGTGTTAAATTGAGTTTAAGTTTGAAGAAACTTTGTGGAGGAGGTCATTGAATCTATACAAGAGGGCAATGGGGGAAATTATTATCTTTTTTTCTCTATCCTCCTATTCTCCATCGGAGAAAGCATTTTAAAGTAGAGAATAAATCCAGGAAGGAGCAGGAAAACATATCCTCTAGCCAGACATAAGGAACAGATAAGAAGCTTCAAGCAACATGAATCATGGTTGCAGAGAGGACAATTTAATACTACTTCAAGGGAGAATTAGCTATGGCAAACAAAAATAAAGATGTGGACGAGACATTGGGAATCGAGCTGAGCAATGTGCCCAAGAAAAAAAGTGAACCAGGGGCCAGGTATGTGAAGACTCTTCAAGGAGAGAAAGGCACCAAAGTCCAATAGTACCACTTGCCTGAATTTCTTTCACCATATACCTGCCTCATTTTCCTTGTACTTGAATTTTGTGCCCATTCTTGCCATATACATTGTATCTTTTTGGTGAAGAGTTTGCTACAGGTTATGAGAGAGGGGATTTGTTCTAGTCTCTGTTCTAATTATACCATCTTAGGAAATGCCTTTGGTAAGAACTATTTGGTTTTTGCTGTTTAGTTATTTTTCATCATGCCTGACTATTCACAAACCAATTTGACATTTTCTTGGCAAAGTTCTTAGAATGTCTGCCATTTCTTTCTCCAGCTTATTGTAGACAAGAAGAAACTAAGACAAGCAAAGTTAAGTGACTTCCCCAGGGTCACACCGATAGTAACTGTCTGAGATCAGATTTGAATTCAGATTTTCCTGATTTCAGGAGTAGTTCTCTATCCACTGTACTACCTAGCTCCTCCAATTGTGTCTCCTGGCTGAATATGAAAGTAAATTCATGAGAATGTAAATTAATGAGAATGAGTTGGAGAGAATAGCTCAAAGGAAATACTACTGAAAAAAGGAAATATCTTAAAATAGTGTGCTTCTTTGTCTCATCCTTTAATAATAAGAGAATGATAGTCTGACGTATTAACTTTTTATTTTTCCCCATGAAAGAAGGGAAAATCTTGGTGGGTAAAATGGGAACACATGTAGAAATCACTGTCAATCCTAGTCTTGGTGTTTATAAATATTTTTTCTGAGGTTAATCTTGTAGCAGTAGAAGAAACCACATAGTCCTTGATCATTGACAGTGCTAAAGTATATTCATAACTTGCAGATGTAACATTGGGCAAGAGCTCACGGATCTAACTTTTAAAGATTCCAGCTTCTGTACAGTATTCTGATTTGGTAGTTTATAGTCAAATAATCTAGACTAATTGTTTATCTGATTTTCAGTCTAGAGATTTTAAACTTCAATTTTGTTATTTTTGTCATGTAGATAGGTTCTTATTTCCAATACTATCAAGAAAAAATCATTTTCAGGAAGTTTTATTTACTTTTCTGCACATTATCTTAAGAACAATAGAATTTCCATAACAGTGACAACAACAAAGTACAAATTCTGTTCTTTTATATAAATTCAATTTTTAATTTTTCTTTACTGTAATATTAACACTTGGAATAATACTTTGATATTGGCATTTATATACTCAAATAATAATAATAATAACAACAGTTACAGTGGGAAAAGCAGCAGGATGTATTGGTTAAAATCTAACACTATCAATTGTAGAACCTGCCAATTTGCATAAGTAGATTGAATTTCCCACTGTAGTTTCACTTATCAGTGAAATTTCAGGCACATTTCATTCAATCCCAACAGAAACAAAAATAACTAATTTGAATAGAACTTAAAAAATTTCATTTTATACATACAGGATACCTTCAAATTCTCAGTGAAGCTTTACTGCACTAAGACTTTAGAGATACCCCAAACAACCCAGAAATGTAGGTATTATAGGCATTATAATCCTCATTTTACAAATGACCAAAATGAGCTTCCCAGAAATTAAGTAATTTGCCCATTTTTCTATGACTAGCAAACATCAGAGGCAAGATTGGAAATTTCATGATGAACATTATTTTTAGGGGTCTGAGCTTACTTAAAGGCCATTTGAAAGATATCATTGCCCTTTCAAGTCCTTGCTTAGGACTTGAAAATATGAACACTATATGCAAATGAACCACAAATATGTATTTGTGTGAAAATTATGATGGAGATTTATTAACTGCATGATTATCTCCTTCCAGTAGATGAAGAAGAAGTAAGGGTGAATCAGATAAACAAGCAGCACTGTCAGGAATATCAAAGAAATTGGGAGATTACAAAGCAACCTCAGATGTCGTCTTGTTTATCATATTTTTAAGAAGAACTGCAACTAATCCATCTCAGGTTAATGGGTTATTGAATACCAAGAAAAGACCACAAATTCCTTCTTAACTCAATGCAATGATAGCAATCCTTAAAATTAGACATTTTTCTTATCTGAACAAATGCATCTCTCTCTCTTTGCCTCTCTCTCTCTGTCTCTGTCTCTCTGTCTCTGTCTCTCTGTCTCTGTCTCTCTCTGTCTCTCTCTGTCTCTCTGTCTCTCTCTCTGTCTCTCTCTCTCTCTCTCTCTCTCTCTCACACACACACACACACTGACAATCATAATCCTTTACTTTTCAAACGATTCTCACCCACAACTTAATAAAGCTCCACTGACAGTTCATATTTCACCAATTATCTCTAAAAATGGAATTACTGAAGTCCAAAAAGAATTTTGGAGAAGTTAAAAATAGTTATCATATACATATTATTTTGTTTTTTGTTTTCAACATCTCTAAATTTTAATTTATTTTCTTGGTTACATCATTCATTTCCACAAGGTTTTGAGTTACAAATTTTCTCCCCTTTTTGCCCCTACCCCCAGCCCAGAACATTGATCCTACTGTAAGACCCCTCCCACAATCCGTTCCCTTTTATGCCCTCCTCCAACACCCCTCTAG
>JAQQSW010013652.1:0-12267 GCA_028646575.1 Pseudocheirus occidentalis
TTGAAAATTATTGGTCTACCTGAAATTCATGACCAGAAAAAGAACTTGGAAAGCATCCTACAAGAGATCCTCAAAGAAAATTGCCCTGATGTTTTAGAATCAGAGGGCAAAATAGAACTTGAAATAATTCATCTATCACCTCTTCAAAAAGATCCCTAGAAGAAAACTCCTAGAAAGTTGATCCAGATAAACCTTTAGGTACCATTTACCTCTAGAATGTTATAGGCATGTTTTGTCTCCATTTTAAAATGAAAAATTTTGCTCCATTTTTGAGTCAAATAATCTTATTAAAGTAATGCCTTTGAATAAAGCTGGAAATTTAAATATACAGAAAGAGGCAACAATATCCCCAAACAGAATGAGCATCCCCAAACTCAGCTCTCTACCTAAAACTGATCTAGCTAAAAGATTTCTGATGAGAGCAGAATCCTTTGAGATTTCCAATAATGACTAACTGTAGCATCAAAAAAGCTAGAAGCAAAGATCATGTAGTCTCACTTCCTCATTTACAGATGAGGGACCTGAAGTCATTCTGCAAAATTCACAAAGCATTGCACTTGGTTCTTTTGACCACATTTCTTCTCAGATATTTGTTTCATTTACTGTTGAAGCAGTCTGGCCAAAAACAGACACATAGGGTGTATTGTATACTTTGAGTCATGCTATCTGATTTTGCTCAACTGTGGGAGACATTCTAGTTAGCATAATTACATGAAAAGAAGTCCAAAATAAAAAAAAATAAATGACTATCTAATAGAACTTAGTTTAATATACTTCTTATTCAAGCCTATTCAACAATCAATTAAATAGCACATTTATTACATGCCTACTATAAGCAAGTCACTCGACTAAATGCTGGACATACAAAGACAAAAGGAAGTTAAGAGTTAAAGAATTGTATCTTTTAATAAAAAATACAACATCGGAACATCTTAGTGAATAGGAGCTAAGTTCAGGAATAGAACTTTGTGGGAAAGACATCCATAGTTCCCAGATAGAAGTAGAAAAGTGATCTCCAACGTTTTCAAGTAGGAGAGCATCATTTTAATATCAAAAACTTCTTACAGAATTCAACATATTAGTAGCTATACTGTTGGTAGAGTGCATTAATTGAGAAAATACATAAGAACAAAAGAATTCTAATTCAATAGTTTTTAAAGGAATTTATTGATCATATAGCATCTGTATACACACATGTGTATATGCTGTTATATGCCACTTGTGTATATATTGCATTTGTATTTATATGTTATATATGTATTTGAAAATAGCAATTTATCCATGTATTAGACATTGTTCACCCTGCAGAGGGTTTTTGCTAAAGAAAGGCCAAAGTATTAATGCATTTTCAACTTTATTTTATTGAAATCTTTAGTTTTTACATGATTTTTCATTTCCAAATATCCCTCTTACCATCCCCTAACCAGAATCCTTCCCTTGCAAGAAATGATTAAGAAAATAAAAGTAGATTGGAAAAAGTAAGCAACATTTCAAACAACCTGCACATTGATATGTGCAATGTTTGACACAAATTCTTTATATACCATGTCTGATATCTCTGTAGGTCCTCTTCCCCCAAAGGTACCAGTAATCTGGGAACCAGTGAATAATTATGAATTATTATTCCTTTTTATCTGTGATTGTCCATAGTAACAGAAATAATGGGTAAAAAAGAAAAGAAAAAAATGAATGCAACCTCTTCATTTAACTCCCTTAACATCCAATCCCCTTTGGCAAAAAACTGGACATTAAGAGGATGCCCATCAATTGGGGAATGGCTAAACAAGTTGTAGTGTAGGAATGTAATGGAATACTATTGTGCTATACAAAATGGGGAGGAGACGGTCTTCATATTCACCTGGAGAGGCTTATACAAACTGATGCTAAGTCAGAAGAGCAGAACCAGGAGAAATTTGTACACAATCAAACACATTGTATGTGTGACAATCAACTTTGATAGACTGGACTCTTCTCAGCAATGCAAGGTTATAAGACAACTCTAAAGGACTCAGGACGGAAGGAGATATCTACATTCAGAGAAAGATATGAGATTAGAGAAAATCTAAGATTTTCTTGGAAAGAAAAAATCTTTCTAAATGCAGATTGAAGCAAACTACATGCTCTCATTTTTTTCCATGTTTGGTTTTGTTTCCTCTTTCCCATTGTTCATTCTATTGGTTACAATCCTTCTTTACAATCAGACTAATATCTAATGTGAAAGTATTTGCAGATCCTATACTTGATTGTATGCCACCATGGGGAGGGGGAGGAGGAAGGAAAGGGGAGGAGGAAATTTTGAAACTCAAGGGATTGTGGAACTGAGTTTTGTAAACTAAAAGTAAATAAACAAATAAATTTTTTTAAAAGGAAAAAAGAAAGAAAGTAACATAAATATTCTAAAAATACATCCAACCCCCTTCATTTAACAAATTAGAAAACTGAGTCTGTGAAAGGAACAAATCCTTTGCCATGATTATGCAGCTTGTGAAGGTCAAGAGTCAGGACTAGAACTTAGGTCTTCTGACTGAAGATTAACCTTTAACAAAGTGAGAGGAAATATGAATTTAAGAAAAAGCAATATCTTGAGCTACCAATGAAAAGACCACCAAGGACATTCCCCAAGATGTGATTTATGATGTGTCGTGTAGGTTCAGCCATAACAACAGCAGCCCTTTTCCATTCCCATGCTGTTGCTGATCTACTCTCCCCTCTGAACTAAACTTCTGGAAACCCTGCCCAGGAGGAGGTCTGCCTCATCTCTGACCCCATCCCCTGAACCCAGATTTCTTACTCCAGTCATTGTCTGCCCTTTCCCCTCTATGTCTTCCACTCCCTCCATCTCCCCACCACACCCCACATATAGCCTCCCAAGTCTCACTTCTATCTCTTACTCTCAGACATATAACAAGTCAAAAGCACCATTCCCATAGCAAAAGCCAGCTGACTTTTCAAACCACAACAAACCTCAATGACTAGATAGTGCACCCCTCCTCCCATTAGAATGTAAGCTCTTTGAGGACATGTGGTCCTTGCTTTTGTACTTGTGTCCCCAATACTGTTCACATAGTAAATGTTTAACAAATGTCTTCCTTCATTCATATATGAAACAGACAGAAAGAAATTGAAGTGAATGGGTGGAACACATGTCAGCTGGGATGGCACCGCAGCTGTTCCTTTCCACCTGTGCTCCTCCATCACGTCTGTCTCTGTTTTAATCAAGACAGAGTAGAAGTGGGAAATCAGCTCCCTCCTCTTCTGAATGCTGAGCTCGAAAGCAACCTCTCACTGTTTCTCTCATTTATTTCTTCCATAATTGGGCATTTTTATCAGAGCACTATAGCAAGAGCAGGAAGACCAGGGGGTAGTCATGGGAACAACTCTCCTCATGACGCCGTTTTCAATTCCTAGCTCTTTGGGGAAGAGGAGGTCACAGAGTGCATTCATTTTTTTTTCTTTTTTCCCCCTACTATTTCTGCTACTAGGGACAATCACAGATAAAAAGCATTAATTATTAACTCTTGTGAAAGAAGAGTCAAAAAATGTAACTCGGCTGCCAGAAAAGCCAATGTGCTTGTAGGCTGCCCTAATGGGAGTGTGTTATGTGGGACGAACCAGGTAACGGGTTCCATTGTATTATACTACTCCAATGTCGTCTAGACTTAGAGCACAGCCCATCCAGAGTACTCATCCTTCCTGAACTGATTGTGGCGTTTCTTATGTCCACATGTTTTCTGATGCCTGTTCAGTGGCTAACATCTCTGCCTATTGAAATCTGCTTCATCCTTTGAGGCCAGTCACCTTCTTCATGAAATTTTCTCTGACCCCTGAATCCCCTTAGCACACCTCCCCTTTGTCAGAAATACTTTTTCTTCCTTCAATCTCTCATACACTGACGTTTTAACCTTTGTATTTGTGTATTAGATTCTGTTGTATAATTTTCTTGTCACCTCCAATATTCAGTTGTAAACTCTTTGAAGCTCAATATATCTCATGTTCACGTTGTGGATCCCCTGCGCCTGGTGAAGGACATATGGCAGGCATGTGATTAGTGGCTATTGACTTGCATTGTCTTCCGTTTACAGTGCCAAACTAAAAGGAATGTTATCTAAGGAGAGAGAAGGGACTTGAAACTATGATGATTGGTAAGGAATGATTGGAAGAACTTAGGGTGTCTATCCAGAGGAAGCTATTTATCTACATTTTATCTCCCCCATTAGAATATAAGTTTCTTAAGGATAGGTACTATTTTTTTCCCATCTTCCTTCCTCCCTTCCTTCCTCCCTTCCTTCCTTCCTTCCTTCCTTCCTTCCTTCCTTCCTTCCTTTCTATCTTTCTTTCTTTCTGTCTTTCTTTCTTCCTTCCTTCCTTCCAATTCATTTATTTATTTATTTGTTTGTTTGTTTATTTTTGCTTTTTTGGAGGAGAGGCAGGCAGGGCAATTGAGGTTAAGTGACTTGCCCAAGGTCATACAACCAATAAGTGTTAAGTGAATGGGTTCAGATTTGAATTCAGGTCCTCCTGACTCCAGGGCTGGTGTTCTGTTCACTGTACCACCAAGTTGCCCATTTTTCCTTTCTTTGAATTTCCAGAACTTAGCAGTACCTGGTATATATAGTAAATGCTTAATAAATACCTGTTGATAGATTGATTTTCTAGAAATGATTTCTGCAGTGGACAGGAGACTTCATAAATTGCCTCAAAGGGCACTTCCCCTGCCTCAAAAATTCTGTATTTCACAAAGTTTTGAGAAACAGGTAAAAAATATTCATAAGTATTAGAAATGCAATGATGATTGTAATATATCTGAGCAGTCTGTGGGTAGAGAGAGATGCATTTAGATTCCATATTCACAGTCAAGATGAGATGTCAAAGAGGTATATTTTAAATCCTTGTCTTTTAAAAAGACTTCAGATCCTGAAATACCAGAGCTATCCATTAAACTTGGTTAACTGATGATCATACATACTCAGAACAAACACATTTTTAAAGTAGTAATAAGTGATATTGCTGAAATGTAGACGTAGGTCCGTCGTACCTCAAACCAGTGATAGAACAAGCTTACTTGTGTACACCCCTTTTTTCAACAGCAATAGACACCCCAACCTAAGACTATTCCAAGTAGATTAGACTTGCTTTGGTGTTAAGAGTCACATAGCAATGATGGTGATGATGATGATGAAGATATCTGATATTTGTTAAAAATTGTAAGGTTTTCAATGTTCTTAATGTATATCTCATTTGGTGTTCACTCATTTCAGTTATATACAACTCTCTGTGGCCCCATTGAGAGTTTTCTTGGCAAAGATACTGGAATGGCTTACCATTTCCTTCTCCAACTCATTTTACAGATGAGGAAACTGAGGCAAAAGGCTTAAGTGACTTGCCCACACATTTATTAAGTGTCTGAAGCCAGATTTGAACTCAGGAAGTTCAATCTTCCTAACTCCAGGCCCGACACTCTATCCACTGCACTATCTAGCTGTTCCAAGTTCTCAGTTGGGTGATACAATAACACTGGGAATTCATAGCTAATTCCAACTTACAGATGAGAAAACTGAAATGAGTTAAGTGACTCGACCATAGTCACCTTGTTAGCAAATGTCTAAGATGGGATTTGACCTTGGGATTCCTTCACAAGTCCAATATTCTACCTACTATGTGATCCAGAAAAGACTTTGTTGAAAAACTACTTATGTTTCAAAATTTTACATAATCTTGCTTTCCCTATATGGGTAAGATACACACCACACAGTGATTTTTCACATAAAAGAACTATTCTTCACTGAAGAATGGAAGACTCTTGATGTTGCCTTTTTGATATCATGAATGATTTCATTTTTAGTTATTTTATTATTATGAGTAATTTATATATAATGGCTCTTTAATGTTTGTGAAGAATTTTCCATTCATACAATCAATTTCCTCAATTCCTTTAAAAATGGATTCATTTTGTGCATCTTGCCATTTTCAGAAGCTCTTTGTTTCCTCCACCTTCTGTGCATAACCTGAAGAAGCTCTTTCTGACAACAAGCCTCCCGCTCCTGCCTGACTAGCCTACACTGATTTTTTTTCTGTGCCCCAAAGTGACCCAGGTTCCCAAAGATCCCTATCACTTTATGGAAAATCACACTGGTTTTCCCAAGAATCCCACTTTATGCTTTGAAGTAGCAATGACCAGCCTGAGGAAACTGAAGGATAAATGAGAACTTAATTTGTCCTTATTTTTAATTGACAAAAAAATTGATCAGAACAGGCCTTGCTGTTCACTCTTGCCCAAAGCCAAAGAGTAAAATGTCTAGGATAATGGCTCCTTCTGCATAGGGGCCTGTCTGACTTGTCCCTTGCCTTTTGATTCATCTATCATGCTTAGGAGACACAGCATAAAACCCAGAAATAGAAGGGTCTAACGCCATGCATGAGCAGCTTTCCAGAAGAATGCTACTGTGAACAACTTTTAAGGTTGTGATCACATATTATAGTGAATACTCTATTCAAATAACAAATCAGAGCAAAACATTCACAGTAAATCAAGGTAGAGCATTCACAATGTTACAACTTATCACAGATAATCAAAATACAGTATCCATAACAACATCACAGAAAATAGCCACATAGTTTTCACCACAGTGGTCATGTAGTTATGAAAAAAATATAATCATTTTGACCATCAATCACTTAGTAACTCAACCATTCAATCAACTCAATCATTCAATCATTCTTAAGGAGACTTGTCTCCTTAAGGGTCACAAAATATAATAGTCAAAGTTTTCCACTCATGGGGCACACTAAGTTAGAATATCAGTTACTGCTCAACACTCTCTTAAGGGGTAGTGTAAAATACACAGGCCACCCACCCCTTGGTCACAAAGAAGTTACATTCTTCTCAGTCAGTACACAGTATCCAAGTAAAATCTTCTTTCAGCTTGACTTGGGTAGTCGCTCAGATTCCCTGGATCCTCTTCCATGGTCCAAGCTCCAACCTGGATTTACCAAACTGTCTTACAGGTTGAAAGGCAAAGAGCTCCCAGTTCCTTGTCTAGCTCTCCTTGCTATTCCTGTTCCACACTGAAGCTCACAGTGTACTGTCCACATTAAATCCTTCACAGTCTCTGTTACCAGGAAGTCAAGGCTTAACAAAGCCACACACAGGGTCATGCAAAGTACCAGTATCACAGTCCTGCTTCCTCAGTCTTCAGCAGCTCCCAGCAGAAGCTGGTAGCTCCCCAGCAGAAGCTCCAGCTGGTTCCCAGAATCAAAATCCCTTTAGGCAGGTTCTCCAAATCATAATAATTCTCTCCAGCCTGGGCCTCTTTCCTCTTCAATCACCTTGGCAGCAGCTGCCTTCAGGAAGCTTATCCCAAGGAGTCCTGACTCTCCCTCTCTGGGGCCTTTCCTTATATACAGTATTGCTCCTCTCTGTTCAGCCCCTTCCTGTTACATCAGCAACAAGAATTCATACCTTCTGTTTCCTAAACAGAGGTTTAATTTGAACTAAGTACTAAATACCTCTTAGCTTTCTAATACAAAGGCATCTTTAAATTTTATTACCACTAAAAAGTGGGAATGACTGATACACATTTACCTGTGGCTGTAGCATCAAAGACTGCTCTGAAGCTCATTGTTATCCACAGCCTGTCAGAGTGGACAGTTTCCATACCATTATTTAAATTTTCCAAAACTGTTGCCTCTGTCTTCAAATTACTGGGGCCCAGAAGTGCTGAACCACAAACTGCATATTCCTTGGGTGGGGGGGGGGGAGGAATGATGATTAATCATAGGGAAAGACAGATCCAGCTTTGCTTATCTCCTGTTCTGGAACTTGGCAGGAGTTAGATCCTGGCAGGAGCAGTGACTGCTTCTCCTAAACAGGCCTGCATGTTCTCTGACCATGCCACAGAATGGCAGCCAGATGGAATAAATACATTTTAATCCCAAACAATCTGATCGGTTCTCTGAGTCCCACATCATTTTTTCCTTCAACTTTTCTTTGAGTAACTTGTTTTCTGTTCTTCTGACTCACTGTCAAATGAGAACAATGAGCCAATGGGCAGGAGCCTCATCTCTACAGCAAATTGATTTGACATTGGTTGGGCAATTCACTAACCAAATAAGTATTTATGAAACGCTTGTAATGTGCCAGGTACTCTACTAGGTCCTGGGGTAGGGGTAGGGGTGGGCAAAGATACACATGAAATTGTCCTTTCCCTCATGCATCTTACACTTGTTTGGTGGGAAACAATTCGATCCAATCAGTAATTTAATAAACACCTACTCTGTGCCAGACACTCACTGTGCTAAGCACTAGGGGAATAATCAAAAGAAACAAAATTATCCCTGCCCTAAGGGAGTTTGCAGTCTAAAGGGGGGAGACAACACCCAAAAGGAGGGAGGAGGATGCCAGGGCCTAGCTTGTTCTGTGAGAGAGAGAATTTGTAGATAGAAATTTTTATGCAAAAAAGATACAAAGCCATTTCTAGAGAGAAAATAGTGATGGTGGAATGAGGAAAAGCTTCCTCTGGTGGCATCCTGTGAGTTGGGCTGAATCTGGAGCTAGAAACACCTTATTCTAAAACAGAATCACAGGTTTCCAGCTGGTGGGAAGTTTAGATGTTGCTTGAAGGAGTCACCTCATTTTGATAAATCAGAAGTTTTGATGCCGTTTACTCATTTCAATGATACCTGACTCTCTGTGACTCTATTTGGGGCTTTCTTGTTAAAGCTGCTGGAGCAGTTCACCATTGTTCAGCTCATCTTACAGATGAGAAAACTGAAGTGAACAGTGTTGAGTGACTTGCTGAGGGTCACACAGCCGGTAAGTTTCTATGACCAGATTTGCATTTAAATCTTCCTGACTCCAAGCCTAGTGCTCTATCTACTATGCCATTCAGCTGCCCACAAATCAGAATTCCGATGACTAAAGAGATGAAGTGACTTACCCCAAATCCTACAGTTAGTGAATGTCAGCGACAGAATTCATACAAACCCAACTCTCTATCATTACACTGACATTGGGGCCCCTTGCTGCATGGTTTTGCCTGGTCATTTACCTACCTGGAGTATCAAGTAGCTGGAGAAAACCTCCACAGAAGAGTAGTGCTAGACTCCTCCCCAAACCCCAGCCCTCAAGCCCCAACCCTAACTGCCATTGGCCACCAGCTCTTTTTGGCTTTGGACTGGACAGCTTCTGAGAGCATGAGGGGTAAAGCTGCCCCCTATGCTTCAAGTTCTGGGAGCTAAAGGAAATAGAAAATGAAGAGTGGGGGGGGGGAGCACTGAGGCAAAATCTTAAGACTCCAAAAATGGGGTGTGGGGAGGCCAGACTACCCAGGGAACCTCGGTTGACTACTTGAGCTTTCAGCATGCCACAGCCTTCATTGAAATGAATGCTGTGCCATGAACAACCATAATCTGAGTGCCACTGATAGAGAAAAAGAGAAATTTCTCACATATCCTTTAGGATTCCCATATTTAAATTTCACATTTTCATTTCCTAGTAGCGGAGTAGCTTCTCTTAGTCAATATTTTCACATGCTATTGCTTATGATCAAGTAGAAGAATATTAAATTAAAACTAACAAATTGTTCGCAAAAGTCCACAAAACAGAACCAACTTAATTAAGGAATATGCTTTTTAGGCCTATATTTTACACTTGGTGCCCTTTTTTGACAGAACTAATTTCTTTGAGAAGTAAGTGTTTTTTAGAGAGAATGAAATGAGATTTAGAATCTGTTATTTTCTCTCTCTCTCTCTCTCTCTCTCTCCCTTTCTCTCTCTCTCTCTCTGTCTATGTCTTTCTGTCTTTTTCTCTATAAATGTATATATATATATATATATATATATATATATATATACATATACACACACATATATATAAAGTGTGTGTTTATGTAAATATAAAATATGTAGTATATGTTATATATTCTATATAATAACATATTATATTATACATATAAGTATGTGTTTTTGACAAAAAAAAACTGTGCAAGTCCCTTCACTGCTAAGTACCACCCTTACCCCCAAGGAAGCCCTCTTAAGACTTGTCAATACAGAGGAAATATTGATTTGTCTTATAAGAGTTCCTTAATGAAATTGCAGGTCTAGCCAGGAGGAGGAAGAAGAAGAAGAAGAAGAAGAAGAAGAAGAAGAAGAAGAAGAAGAAGAAGAAGAAGAAGAAGAAGAGGAGGAGGAGGAGGAGGAGGAGGAGGAGGACAAGGAGGAGAAGAAAAAGAAGAAAAACAAGTAGTAGTAGTAGTAGTAGTAGTAGTAGTAGTAGTAGTAGTAGTAGTAGTAGTAGTTTAGTAGTGGTGGTGGTGGTGGTGGTTATGATGTGGGACATTGAAATAATGTCAACATTCACATATTTACTTCACCATTTCCAGACCACGATTTCATCAATATGCTCATTACCTCCAATAACATAAACATCATGGCCCCTCTAAAACCCATCACCTGTAGATCAAATTCTTGGTTATGCAGAAGGATTACATGCAAACTCTTCACACCCACAAGACAGAAACATAATTTCCCCTTGTTCCATATAGAAGGAGAAGTGTTTTTATCATTGAAAGAGGGTTCAATTTATAGGGCAAGTAATATACAAGTCTCTCCCTTCTTCTAAAGTAGGTCCACTTAAAATGGGAACCATGAAATTGGAGTATATTGATATGTACATTATTAATACACATATATAGAATATGTTTGTATTCATGTAGAGAAGATAATGTAGAAATAGTCTAATTTTCAGATTAATATACTAAAGCACAGAGAGGTGCACTGACTAGCTTAATACCACACAGCTAGGAAGCATATGAAACAGGTTTAAATGTAGGTCTTCCTGATTTTGAGTCCAAAACACTCTCCCTTACACCACAATCCCTAGTGAATTATAAGGGAAGACTCATAACTAAGTACTGAGCCTAGATGACTGGGGGAATAATGCCTCTATCGAAGGAAATGAGAAAGTTGGGTGGGGAAGTTTTCTGAAAGGGCAGATGATTGTTTTAGTTTTAAAAGATATTTTGAGTTTGAAATGATGGCAAGTTATCCAATAGCATATATTTCATGAATATCTTAGAACTATGGAATTCAAGTTCATATCAAAGGTCAGAGCTGGAAAAATAAATTTGGGAGCTATTGGTAGAAGGGTAATAGTTAAAGTTGTGAAGCAAGTTTAGCCCAGTGAAGTAAAATGCAAGGAAAGAACAAGGGATAGAGGGCTGAGCTTTGGCAACTGCCCCAAATTAAGGGATCAAAGAAAGAAGAATCTATGACAATTGAAAAGCTAATCAAAGAAGGATCAGATGTTAGAAGCAGAAGTGGCATTAGCTGGCTGACAACCCAACCCTGCAGTATCAGAGAAATCAAAGATTGTTAATATGGTAGAACAGTGTCACCTATTAACTGCTACACAGTGACTATAAAGGATGGAGACTAAGAAAAAGCCATTGGAGTCAATAAGAAAGAGGTCATTGATGACCTCTGGGAAAGCATTTTCTGGAAAATGGAGGAAACAAATATCCACTTGAATGATTCTAAGAAATAGCTGACTCAGAAATGAAGTTAACATGGAAAGACTTACATGAACTGATTCAAAGTGAAGCGATCAGAACCTGGAGAACATTGCAAACAGTAATAACAATATTGGATGATGATCAGTTGTGAATGGCTTAGCTGTTCTCAGCAACACAATAATCTCAGATAATTCTGAAAGGACTTATGAAAAATACTGTTCACCACCAGTGAAAGAATTGATGGAGTCTGAATGTAGATTAAAGCATTTTTTATCTGTGCACTTTTACAACATGAATAGTATGTAAATATGTTTTAATGTGATTACACATATGTAACCTGTATCATTTTACTTGCCTACTAAAGGAGGGAGGAGGAACAGGAAGAAGGAAAGAATTTGGAATAAAAAACCAAACACAAATATTAAAAGTTGTTTTTGCATGTAATTGAAAAAATATATTTTTAAAAGAAAAATAATGTCATATATTTTTTAAAAGGAGAAATGAAGATAACAGCAATGAAACACTTGGTATAGCAGCAAGCAAATTAGACATTCCACCTTGGACAACTGGATTGAAATTGTACCTCAGATATTTAAAAGAGTTAGGACCCTGGACAGATCACTCAACCTCTTCACGTTTTACTTTATAGATGAGGAAGATGGGCTCAGGGAAGTTAAAAGACTTTGTCATTTATATATTTATACATTACCTTCTGTTTTGCAAAGCACTTTGCATGTATTATTATTATTATTATTAT
>JAQQSW010013653.1:0-12267 GCA_028646575.1 Pseudocheirus occidentalis
GGGGCGGGGCAGGGAGGGGAGAAGGGTTGGCTGGGGGAAGTGTTTGTGTGAAATTTTGTGTGTGTGTGTGTGTGTGTGTGTGTGCGTGTGTGTGTGTGCGCGCGCGCGGCAGGGGGGCTAGGAGTGTGATTTGGGGGGCCTTGGGGAGAGGTCAGAGGAGCTGGAGTGTGAATGGGGGGGGACCATGGATGCTTGCGGGGCTTCCTGTTGGGTGGGTTGGGGGTGCTGCGGTAGGTTAGGACTAGAGGGTTTTTAGGGGCGTCACGGTGTGTGGATGGGGGAGGCACTGGCGTATAGGTGGTTGCAGACTGGCCTGTGGCCCTGGGGTCCTGGGTTCCCTATGCTTAAGGTTAGTAAAGGGAAGTGAGTAAATGGGGGGAGGTGATCTGGATAGAGGGATGTGTATTGGGTATGGAGTGCATGTTCTGAGGCGGTAGCAGGGGGTACGAATGGGCATAGGCCTGAAAGCCAGTAAGGTACTGTGTAAAGGCTACCGGGGGGGGGGGGGGGGGGAGGATGTGCGAGGGGAAAAAAACAGGTGGTCTGGTTCCTCTTGCGTAGTGTACCCTCCTTCCCTGGGGGGGGAGGGGTGGCTGGTGGTAGTCTCTCCTTAGAGAAGGGAAGGCCCTTAGGCTGGAGAAAGGAGTGGGGTTGAAAGCTTTTTAGTGTGGAAGCCCTGAGCCCTCCTTCTAATGTCACAGACCAAGCACAGCCCTTTTTTTTTTTTTTAAACGATATCTCAGTACTTTCTGGAACCAGTCCCTATGACACAGTCACACCGGGGCAGTTTTAATTACTGGTGGCTCATATGGTTGGAATGACCTTACAGGTAATGTGGCCTTCTTGTGTTTCTTAAACCGTAGTTAAGTCCAAAGTTGGGTTGTTTTGAGATTCAGCGAATACTGTTTTTAATGGGTTCTGTGGTAGAACTCTGTTAGAGCACTTCCAAGGATTCTTGTAACTATAAGTAAACAAACTCTAGTGTTATTGTTGAATTTGTGTTTTGGGGGTGTGTGATTGATATCAGGATGAGGTGGGGTTTTTTGAGGGGTGAGAAAACTTAGTAAAGAACTTTGTTTTCTTCCCTAATTCTAGTCTGTAGAGCCTCTGTATGAGAGCTGCTTGGGACACTAGCTGCAGAATGTTCCCTTTTGACATCTTTATCTTATCTGCATAACTTCCATACATTCACCTTGGTAAGCCGATGTTCTCTAACTATTTACACCATTCTGTTTTAATGTGGAGGGGAACCAATAAAATTAGACCTTAGACTTTGTTTAGGTCCATAGTTTCCTCTGGGAGATGGTCTCCATGACCTTGGCTAAAAAATTGCCACCTTTACAGCCATCTGGATGGTGATAAGCTTCTCTGAACTTAATTTGGGCAGGGCAGCAGATGTCAATCACTGTACGAGTACTGCCTGGAATAGCTTAGAGCAGGAATTTTTAATGGATAGATTTCAGAGGGTCCATGAACTTGGAAACTTTAACTATTTCCATAATTGTATCCCAATGTAATTGACTTTCATTGTTATCCTGTGTATTTTATCCAATTAAAACATTCTGAGAAAAGATTCACGGACTTAACCAGATTGCCACAGTCGTCTATTGATAGAAAAAATTTTAAGATGATCTTTCAGAATGAGTACATTGCAGTGATTGATTACCTCTAAATCAATCCTCCATAACTTGTCTTACTTAAGAACTCAAGAGTCACACCATTACCATGATCTGCCTGGCAACAAAGGAGGGCTTTAGTAGAGGACTTTGATTTTTAAGTGTTTCTAGTAGATGTCTTATCATTTTTTCGGGGAATTATCTATAAATGGTGTGTTTACATTGTGCTGTTTTCAAACTCAGCTATATTTTAAAAGTATCAAATAATTTTTGTAGTATTTTTTGTTTTCCCAACTTTTAGTATACGAAAATGCTCTTTATTATTTTTATTTGGTGACAGGGAATCAGAGTTCTGGATATCTATCTAGAGAAACACCTGGATCACAATCTTTCATGGCATCATCCAGAGAGCCAGAGGTGCCTGGTAAATTAATTTTTTCTAGTAAAGTTGTCCTACTTTATCTGTTCAGTCATTTAAGTTATTATGAAAGGAATCACTTCATTTGCAGCTAAGGTTCTATTTGTAAACTGTTTTTAGATTTAACATTGGTATTTTTAAAAATTGTCTTATCCATAGGAAAAGTGATTATCCTGATTGATAATCTCTCACAGAATGTTACAGCAGGAGGGGGGGACCTTGGAGATATCTAGTTCAAATCCGTCCTTTTTCAGTAGGGAAACTGAGGCCCAGACAGGGGCCT
Organism: Pseudocheirus occidentalis; assembly: GCA_028646575.1. NCBI lineage: Eukaryota > Metazoa > Chordata > Mammalia > Diprotodontia > Pseudocheiridae > Pseudocheirus > Pseudocheirus occidentalis. The sequence continues at coordinate 2,318 of JAQQSW010013653.1, forward strand.
TACCTGCCTAAGATACTAGAACTTAGAATATTGACTTTCAGCAGTTAGTTTCCAATAAACCAGGAAGCCTTCCTTCATTTATATTTGCCTATTATTTACAGTAGGTACTATAGGAAAAATCTAGGGACCCCCTCAAGGCTTCTGTACTTTTTAGAAAAAGGGGAAAGCCAGTCTCTGAGCTTGTATTTTGTTAGTCTGCTATGAGTTTCTGACCACAGAATAAGCATTGGTGAGGACTGAGGTCAGTCAGATCTGAGGGAGAACTGGCAGGTAATGAGGCCTGGGGAACATTGGAACGAGTCAGTCCTGTTATTAGGGATAACCTGGATTTGAGCAAAATCGGTGAAGTTCTGTTGTTCATAAGTCAGGAAGATGAGGTGAACTCTTAAAATAGACCCCTTGCCTTGGTTACTAGGGAGATCTTCGAGGTTTTTTCTGAAATGGAGAGAGGAAGAGAATTTTTTGTTAGCTAAATTTAAAAGATTTGTGGCTGTCAAAACTTGACCCATAAAGCTTCATTTATTAGTATAGTATTTGCTGATTCCAAAATAAGTATTATTAAACACAGTCATTCATAATCAAATTTACACATGCATTTTTTGACCTAATAATGATGAGGGAATCAGAATTTATGCTATTCTGATTTATGAATTAGCCACTTCAGTTGAGATGATTGGATTTCTTTCATTGTTAAAATTTCTGGATCTAATGCTCCACCAGTAATTAAATTCTTGGTCCCTAGTGTCAACATATTTCCCCTTGTTATCAAGTCAGTAAGTGCCTGCTATTTGCTAGGTACTATGCTAAGTACTGGGGATACAAAAAAAGTAAAAAACAGTCTCTGCTCTCCAAGATCTCACAGAGAGCAATAGGGGAGACAACACAAAAATAACTATCTCCAAACATGATATATGCAGAATAAATTGTCAGTAATAAACAGAGGAAAGGCACAACCTGAAGGGGGATTGGGAGAGCCTTCTTGTAGAAAGGTGGAATTTAGGTAGGACTTTAAGGAAGCCAGGAGGTGGAAATGAGGAAGGAGAGAATTCCAAACGTGGGGGACAATCAGTGAAAATGAATTTGGGAAATGGAGTGTCATGAGAGGAACAGCAAGGAATCCAGTGTCACTGGATTAAAGTGAGAGCGACTCTGTGTGTGTGTGTGTGTGTGTGTGTGTTTGGGTTTGTGGGGGGGGGTATGAGGTTTAAGAAAACTGGAAATAGGTGGGAGGTAGGTTTTGAATGCCAAACAGAATTTTATATTTGATCTTGGAGGTTATAGGGAGCCACTAGAGATATTAAAGGGAATTCAGTACTACATATACTGATAATACCCTGTTGTTTTGCTTTTACTGCTAAATTTAATTATTCTTGAATATAAGATAGCATGGGGCAACTTTAGGTGGTGCAGTGGATAGAGTACTTGCTGGGCCTGGAGTCAGAAAGACTATGTTCCTGAGTTTGAATATGGCCTCAGATACTTACTGTGTGACCCTGGGCAAGTCACTCCACCCTAGTTGCCTTAGTTTCTACATCTGTAAAATGAGCTAGAGAAAGAAATGCCAAGAAAACCCCAAATGAGGTCATGAAGAGTCAGACAAGACCAAAAAAGACTGAAGTTAATAAAGTAGCTTTGTCAAGTAGTATCAAAAGCTGTTAAATAAACATTTGGGTTATAGAGTAATGTTTTTTTACTATTTACTCCAAATCTTAACTAACAAAGCATCATAATATAGTGCTGAAAGGGACCTTAGAGACCATCTAGTCCAGTTTTACACGAGCATTATTACCCTAGTATGGAATCCACTCAAAATTCTAGATGACATCAGCTTGGACTACTTGCATGTTTTTCACTCTTGTAACTGATTCCCATAATTGCCTTAATGACCACTAATTTATGGTGTTTTCATAGAATTGAAACTGGTTAGAACTGAAGGAATTTTAAAGATCATTTGGTCCAACCACTTACTCCTAGACAGAGAAACTGAGGCACTTCTCTTCTAGCCCTCATGATTATTGGTTAATAACTGTTGCAATTATTATGCTCTGTAGACTGGAAAGCAAACATTTTATCTGATTATTACTTAGTGCCTTTTTGTTGACTTTTTGGCTAGCTGTCTACTGAAATCCCATACTTTGAAATCTGTTCACTTTCCAGATGCTTATTGTTGGGTATCTAGGTGCCAAGCATTAAGCAAATTCATCTTTTTAATCTAGAATCTAAACAAACAGTCTTAATTTGAAGAGCAAGTTAATTAAATGAACCTTGTATCCCTGGTTAGAAAACTTATTTGAAACCCTACTGAAGCATGAAAGAAGAAGCTGTCAGCTGGGAATATCTTTGGAATTAGGTAACAGTATTGTTGCCTTGTGTCTCAGCCTTGCAAAGTTCAAATCTAGCAAAAGATTCCTCCAGTTTATGTTGGATCAGTTTGAAATGCAACAACTTTTGCTAAAGGAAGTGAACTTTGAATGGTATTTTGAAATGTGTTCTCAACACTTAAAACTAGGTTGTGCACCGTTATATTTGAAAAAGGTTCTGATACAGATCATGCTGAATACTTATTGGAGATATTCACCAAAAGCAGATGTCAATTTTTAGTGATTTTTTTTTTCTTCTTTTTTTTGAAGGGGGGAAGGCAGGGCAATTGGGGTTAAGTGACTTGCCCAAGGTCACATGGCTAGTAAGTGTTAAGTGTCTGATGGCCAGATTTGAACTCAGGTCTTCCTGACTCCAAGGTCAGTGCTCTATTCACTGAGCTACCTTGCCGCCCCAATTTTTAGTAATGCTTAATGTGACTTTGATAGCCCTAAGGAAAAGCTTATGAAGGGAGTTGGGAAATCACCTGCATTTAGGACTAGTAATCTTTGATGAGGACATTTTATGTCACCTGTCACAGAATGACTTTTGTTAACTTTTTCTTGTAGAAGACCTGCTAGCTAAGGCTATAAGATTTAGAGATGGAAAGGATTTTAGACATCATCTAGTTTAATTCTCATTTTATGGATGAGGAATCAGGGGCCCAGAGAGAGGAAGGGGGCTGGTGTTAGGATATTCAAGTAGTATCAGAGCTCTTATAAATCCTAAATCCCTGTGATCTTTATACTCTGGTGCTGCTGCTTTGATGTGGCAATGTTTTGATTTGACGGTAGGGAGAATCAATATATTAAACTTCAAAATGGAATATGACAGTACCTTAGCTGATGTACTACTACATGTGTTCCTCATCATGGGCGTCTTTGTTCTTAGCTATTGAGCACAGTACAGGTGGGCTTCTAGGCAAGATGTCTTTGCCAATTGGAATGCATCGACGGGCATTCAGTTATGATGATGTCCTGGAGGATCCCACACCGATGACTCCGCCTTCATCTGACATGTGCAGTAAGGTTCTGTGGAAAAAGCCGGTCATCCCAGATCGGAAGTACCAACAGCTTTCCAAGGTATTTAATAGCTGTTGTTTTAGTAGAACTTAGTACCTCTCTATCCTTTTAAGAACGGGAGAAATTTGAAGGCTAGAACAATTGGGAAGTGACATCAGAACATTTAGGATATGTGTTAAGCATCTATTGTGTATAGAACACCACCAGGCACAGGAGATAAGAAAATTTAGTTAAGCACTTCTTTAGGGCTACTAGTCTGTTTGATGCCTAAGACTCATACACATTCTGTCATGTCATGAGCACAAGAGAGAGGTGCAAAACAGAGTTCTCTTTGGTCTGAGGGTAGAGATTGCTCTTAACCATGGGGAATCAGGAAGCCTTCCGGGAAGAAGTGACATTGAAGTGAACTTTTAAAAAAAGGATTAAAGTACCTTGTTATAGGCTTGGGACAAAGCTTGAGCAAAGGTATAGAGAGGAGGGGGACCATGAAGTGTATAGTCACCCAGTTGGCAATGACATCTTGCTAACAGGTAATAATCTTGACCTAGAAAGTAATAAGAACTTATTGCAAAGAGGTTAAGCATAATTTCAGAAAGTTAAGGAAAGTGCGGTGGTTCCAATTGTGGGTGACCTTGAATGCCAGGGAGAGGAGTTTGGACTTTGCTTGGTAAACCATGGGGAGGTGCTGAAAAGTGTGGGCCAGATTCATTTTTCTAAAGTTTTCTAAAGGTCGATCCGAAGCTGGAGTTTTACCATCTCCTCCAGGTTAGCTATTTCCTTTCTATTTCCTCCTTGTTATGTATAAGTAAGTTTTTCCTAGCTAAATCCAGAAGGTAGCTTTGAACCTGGGCAAATATTACATTTGCATTTCAAGGGTGAATAATTAGACTAAGGTGGTGTCTACTGGAGTCTGACCTTATCACAAAGGAGCTATTCTGGATCAAATAAGTTTTGTGTCAAAGACACCAGAAGCACAAGAAACCCTTTCTGCTTATTGGATGTCATCTGCCTTTATGGCTCCTGGAGGCTTTTTCAGACTCTTTCTTCAGACAGAGATGTATGGAAGCTGAGCAGAAAAATGTGCCTGAGGATAGCTTACCTCTTTGTTTCTTGAGTAAAAATCAAGCATTTTTAAGACAAGATCATGGCTTGATGGTACACATGAGGGGATGCAGTGTACTGTCACCCAGTTTGGCAATGACATCTTTAATTTGACTCCTTTGAGAATGAGAATTACATTGGAGTACCTGCTACTCCTTTCCTGCTTTTCCTCCTCTTGCCTTTGTCTTCTCCCCTTGTCTTGTAATGGGAGAGAGAATCAGCCCATTGTTCTCTTCCTACCACTTTCCCCAGAGATTTGAGCATTGAGATAGGTATTTAGAATACAGATGTTACTCTGCATTTAATTTTATCATTTAAGGATGAGAAGAATGTAGGATTTAGGGCTGGAAGGAATTTTAAGTATCACCTTGTATAGCCTCCTTGTTCAATAGGTGAGTTTAGGTGGTTTTGCCCAATAGGGAGACATGGAACTAGTTTTCTCATTACTAGTCCACTTTCTTAGTCTCTTAATTGAGTCTTGCACCTAAAAATCTTAGTGTTCTTAATGGTTTGGGTATATGGCTTTATATATGATTTTACTGAAGCCTATAATGTCCTTCTAATTATGTTTCTTATAATCAGTGGGCCTCTCTGAAAATTCTTTAATCATTGGATGTGGGCAAGATCATCTTTTGCTGTTTTTTACCACCTGCCCACAATGCAAACTGTTCATAGATATAATTTCCTCAATGTCCTCTCCTATCCTCGCAATTCATTTCAAAAAGTTTTAGAAATTATTCTTAAGATATAGGACTTAACATAGTCAGGATGTGTATATATATATATATATTTACAATTGACTAATATTCCAGTTAGGTAGTAAAATTAAAAATATTTAAAATTAAAACTACATTTTGAGAAAATACACATCTTAACAAAACAAATAACAGTACATTTGTTTAAAACAACCCTTCTGGTTATGTTTTTATTTATGAAGTGGAACCAGGTACATTTTAGTAAATCTTACAAACAGAATTTGTGACAATTTTTTTCCTTGTCCATTTCAAAAGTGTTTCCTCACACTTCCTGCACAGGTTGAGGAAGGAGAAAATAGTTTTTCCGTAACCCCCTCAGCTTCCAGTGACCAAATGAACAAGGCCCCAGTGGTGAAGGCCAAGGCTACGCACGTCATCATGAATTCTCTAATTACAAGTAAGCAAGTGCTCCTAACATTTTGTAAGAGTTGAGTTGGGGGAGTGGGAGTGGTAGTTGGAGGTCAGAATACCTGAAATGAACCTTCAAGTACTACCCCTCAAAATGCCACTCAGTGCTTGCACCTTTCCTAATTTGGGTGTTACAGAAAGGAAACTTATATTTTAAAGAAGGTTGGCTTTGAGTTAGCATCTTCTAAACTTAGTTTCTAGCATCTTCGTTGATGTACTCAGGTGTTCGTGCTTATTTCTGCAGTCTTGCCAGAATGTGTCTAGTTTTAGAAAATGTTTCTTTGAATTTAATTTTAAAATTGTGCCACCTTATTTGTCTATTAGGCCTAGGCAAATAGTTAAATCATTGGTCCATGGGATTTAGAATTGGAAGGGATCCTAACCCTTTCATTTTACAGGTTTAGGAAACTAAAGCACAGGGAGGGGGACTTATTTGCCTGACATCACAAGTGATAAGCAAGGACCCAGGGATTGGATCCAGTTTCTTTGACTTCAAATTTAGTTCTCAAGCTGGTGGTTGAGGAGGTCGGTATACACTAAAGCTGATTAATTGCTGAGTACATATAGGTATTTTATCTATCTGTGATTTGCAGTATAATCTAGTTGGAGATCTTAGCTTTTTAAGAATTTCAAACCTAGATGATTTGTTTTTTATAGGTCTGGTTGCAAGAGAAGTCAATAATTATTGGAATGGAACTTCACTCTTCCTGTTTTTAATGTTTTTTTATTTCCATAGACTTGGCTTAGAGCTTTGTCAGCAGCTTTTTTGAAGCAGGACTAAGGTACAAACTAATGCTTCCCACTCACAGATTTGCACAATGTCATTTCTCTGGTCTCTTTCCAAGGTCAGAAACACTTGTTTAAACAGGTTTAGGAAACCAACATTGGGATGGTAGTAGGACTCAGCCGTGGTTGGAAAATTATCTAAAGAGCCAAAATTAAGTGTTCAGAGGCCATGTCAGCTTTTTAGATCATGCACATTGACTCACGCCTAAAGTCCTTGCAAATCAGTGATTACTTAGTTTTGTAAACTTGTGAAAGCTCTTTCAGTGTTGGTGGAAGAACAGTAGCAGTCTAGCAGTGTGTATAGTATGTATCTAGTAGATAAGGTTCTCATGTGGGCATTCTGAAGTGTTTGCCTTGGCAGCTGAATGGGTGTACAGTGCAGTAATAGACCTTGCTAATTATTACTGATACACTTTCAGAAGCTTTAGTGTCAGAAGATTTTGAGATGAAAGTGGCCTTGGAGCTTATGCAGTCTAATCCTGGCAGTTCATAGCCTAGGAATCTGAAGTTAAATAAATTCCCCAAAGCCTCTTAGGGAGTAAATAGTAGAGCTTGAATTTGAACCCAGGTCTTATGACTCCAATATTCTTTCTACTATACCATGGTGTTTTTATTAGAATGACAGAAGTTTTGACAAGTATTTCTGAAACTCTTTGACATAGAACATTGGTGTCCTCTGCAAGGTGAATATAGGGAGTTGAATGAGCCACACTAACAAGCCTTTTAAAGGGTTTGCCTCTGTTTCCAGTTTTGTTGGCAGGGCCCTCTGACTTAGAGTGTTTTGTACTAGGCTTTTATTCTCTTTCTTATTGTTAAACTCTGCTCAAACTTTTGTGCCTAGCCCCACTGGGCCTGTTGTTATTAGATAAGCAGTACTATTCATCCCTGCCTGCCCTTGCATTCAACCATGAAAAAAAATCTAGCCCTGTTATACATACTGCACATGTGTACATACACACACATGCATTACGCACCCCCACCCCCCTGAAATATGAGTTTGTTGTTGGACCGTAGCATGCCAATGCTGTCCAAGAGGTTATCTTGACAAAGATACTGGAGTGGTTTGCTCTTTTCTTCTCCAGTGGTTTAAGGCAACCAGTGGTTAAGTGACTTGCCCAGGGTCACACTGCTAGTAAGTGTCTAAGGCCAAATTTGAACTCAAGTTTTCCTGATTCCAGGCTTAGGGCTCTATACCCTGAATTACTTTTATAAACCACCTGTCCTCTGTGGGAGCTGTAATTCAAATGTCAGATATAGTGTACCAGTTTCTTGGGTGGCCCATGGATTTGATTGTGAACTTGTGCTTGCTTCTCATTGCTGTATTTCAAGCACAAATGTGTTTTGTGGCCAAATTGCTTTAGAAAGTGTTGATCTAGGCCAGTCCCCGCATTCTGCAGAGTACAAAACTGAGACTCAAAGAAATAAAGTGGCTTGCTGGAGATCACAGATGGGGGTTCCAGATACTGTGAAAGGAGTTTTAATTTTTAGAAAGATAGTCCAGGATCAAGCGCCATATAACCATGAACATGGGTTTCCTAGGTTTGAAATATCAAACAGTCTCAGGAAAAAAAAAAGTTCTTCTTTGTTAATAAGTTGGGGTGTGACCAATTAGGAAGCTTATGTGAAAATGAAAAGTCAGATTTAGTGAGTTTTGTTTGCAAAATAGAAAGACTAGTGCTTTAGCACTATTAATTGTGTGTTCATCCAAGTCTAGGAATACCAGCTATATTCATGGATAATGTCATGGAATATTTGGTCTAGTAGAGAAAACAGATGTTGAACCTGGTTGAAAATTGGAGTCAGCTGTCTAAAGGATGGCTAGTTTCTCTTTAGACATTTGGGAGAATATGTTTCAGGATATTTCAGGAAGACCTGGATTTTAGCCAGTCTTATTTAATATTGCAACTACTGTATGTATATCATACTTTGGAATATAACAGAAATCCCTAGTACCTGAAGTATTAATGCTTGACCTTGGTGAGAACTGTGTGTTAGATTGTTCTGCGCTACTAAAATTGCTCTTTTAATCGAATCAAATCATCTTTGTTTTCATATATATTTAAACATTAGTGTGTGTATGTGGCTTTTGGGTGGAGGATTTTGTTTTTGGACCATACTTGTGATTCCAACTAAGTAGGAACTCCTGATATGGAAACTCCCTCCACTGATTCAGGTCACTAACTCTTCCACACCTCAGCATCTTAAAGAATCTCTTGCTTAGAGGCTCAGTGACTTGCTCATGGTGACGTGGCCAGTTTCTGTTGTAGGTGAGAGTTGAACCATTGTTGTTTGACTCCAAGGCTGTGAAAAACACATAGTAGGTGATAGATTTGTTTATTAGAATCATGATTTTGAACTGAAAAGAACCCTAAAGAATAATCTAGTTCACTCCCTTCATATTATAGACAAGGAAATAAGGACCCTAAGAGGCCTTAGGGGTTTTACAGGGTTGCATAGATAGTAAAAATAGTCACTCAGATAATAAGCATTTATTCAGCACCTACTGTGTGCCAGGTATTATCCTAAGCTCTGGAGATACAAAAAAGTTAAAAGACAGTCACTACTCTCAAGGAACTCACAGCCTAGTGGGACAGACATAGAAACAACCATATACAAACAAACCATATATAGGAAAAATTAGAAATAATCAATAGCGGGAAGGCATTAAGGGGGATCAGAATTAAATTCTGTTGGAGGTAGAATTTTAGCTGCGATTTGAAAGGAGGTAGAGATGGGGAGAGGGAGCATTCCAGGCACTGGGAGCAGCCAGTGAACATTTCTGGTGTCAGGAGATGGAAGTGTCTTGTTTGAGGAATAGCAAAGAGGCCATTGTCACTGATTGCAGAGTACTTGGGCATGTGAATAAGGTTCATAAAGGACTTTGAATGCCAAAGAAAGGATTTTATATATGATACAGATAAGTAGCATACCCTGTGACATGGTCAAACGTGCCTTTGGAAGGTCACTTTCTTTGGTAGATTAATGGGTGATGAACTGAAATGGAAGAGACTTGGGGCAGTCTGGCAAACCAGCAGTTGGATTATGAACCAGATTGATGGCATTGTTAGAACAAAGGGGGCATATTCAAAAGATATTATGAAAGTAAAATTGACAGGTGTGGGGGTGAGAGAGTGAAGAATCCATTGTAAATGGAGAGAAAGGGGAAAAAAAAGCCAACTTTCATGATATTTATGAATATAAGCACAATGAATCTACACACCAGTCATGACTGCTGTCTGTGTAGCTTTTGCAGTTCATCATCTTTGAGTTCATCTTATAGATCCTCTGGAAATTTGGTTAATCATCACATTGATCAGATGGTTTTTATTTATTTATTTTTTTGGAGGGCAGTTAGGGTTAAGTGACTTAAAAAACCGAATTTGCCAGATGGAAAAAGAATCTCAAAAGTATTCTGAAGACAATAATTCGTTCAGAATTAGAGTGGAGCAAGTGGAAGCAAATGACTTTATGAGAAACCAAGATAATATTAAACAGTTACAAACAAATGAAAAAATAGAAA
>JAQQSW010013654.1:0-12267 GCA_028646575.1 Pseudocheirus occidentalis
GAAGGAAGGAAGGAAGGAAGGAAGGAAGGAAGGAAGGAAGGAAGGAAGGAAGGAAAGATGATACAAAGAAAGCATAGGCTGCCAAAGAGATTCATATGCAGTCCTGAGACTCTTTCCAAGCCAGTGATGAACTGCATACAACACTAAGATGGTCAAACTTCTTTCAGGCTTCAGAAAAAAAGTTATGTTAGGGACCTTCCCCCTCAGCACCACCTCCCCACCCCCCCCACACACACACACACCGCCAGTCATCTTTAAGTGATTCTCTTAGCAACTGGAGGAAGATTGACCATCTATTGCTGGTTCCAGTAAGGAACAATCGTCTATTATATTACCTTTCAACTCTCAAGATATCAAGTTAGAGCAAGAACCTGACTCTGTGATCTGAGAAGTTTAATGTGAAAAGAAATTAATTCCTCGGAGTGGATTTCCAAAGCATGATAAGTAAACATAAATACAAATGCAGAGTATTTCTTAAAGCAGCTACATTGGCCTATTCCTTAGGAAATATATTATTTTCTGAGTTACTTGAAAGAATTGTCTGCAAGTCAAAACTATGGTATCCAATATACTATTAATGTTAAGGCATATTTAGGTTAAGGACTTTATCAATTCAAATATGTACTTTCAATGATTTTTTTTTACTTTTTCATGGTTATTTTCTTGTTATTGCAAAGATGTTCTGAATTATTTATAAAATCCTTTTTTTGTTCTAACCCTGCAAGCTAAACATGTTCCGTTTATTTTTAAATGAAGTGAAAATTAGCCAGGTGTGTTAGATAAGCTTTCTATACACAGGTCTAAATATTGACAAAGGGAGATGTGTCACTGGAAAAATCATCAGTCTGGCAATTATCACGTTAGCATGTTAAGTGGAAAAAGATGTGAAACTTCCAAATGTGTCAATACAGATTATTTCATTTCCACTAGCTATCAGCTATACTGTGAACATCAGTTCCTTAATGTACACTTGGTAGTTTGGCTGAAGAATATCATCCCTAGGCATGCAATGAAATCACAAGGTTGGGAATAGTCTTAACTGTTGCTTTAATGAATGACCTCACAAAATGGAAAAGGGTCTACATTCATCTAAATAATGAATAATACTTTTGACTTCTCAAGTGTGTTTTTTTAGATTCAAGATTTAAAAAAAAATCTTCAGGCTACTTAAGACCATCCTAAACTCTTCTTTCATTAAGTTTTGTGGGTGTTCCCCACACATCCCATCTGCCCCAACCATATATTCTTCTTTTTAAAAGAGCAGTTGCACTTACAAAGTCAGATCACATTACTATACTTATGCTACTAAGAAAATACAGTGCACCTCAGTAATAATTACCTTCATTGCACACTTACAATGATTTCTGGACTCCTTTGGGCTGCAATTCAGAATGTGTTATCAAAGTATAGTCAGGCAGAGTTTAGAGTAGACTCTACCAATATGGAAATGTCATCTTCCTACAATCAAGGGATCAACAGTCTGGGAGGACAGTCCTAGGTTTTATTTTCTTTCCTCTCTAATTTGTCCCTAAAAATGTCTCAGTGACACATTTTAATGCCACCTCTTTTTCCTATTCTCTTTCTCCCCCCCCCTCTCTCTCTCCTCCCTCTCTCCCTTTTTTCCTCCCTCCCTCTCTCCCTCTTTTCTCTGTCCCATGAGAATCATGTTTATTGTCCGTAGCTCTTAGTTTTCAATTCTCCAGAGGGATTTTGCAACTATTCCTATCTTTCTTTATGATTAAGTAGTCCCTTCTTGGGTCAGACCCTTCTCCTAACCAATTCCACCTACTTTTCCTTGGTCGGACTTCATACTTCCAGCTTCTTAGATTCTACCAATGAGTATCTAGAGTGCTGCCCTCTCTGTTTGCCCACAAGGTTTGTCCCCTATCACTTGGATTATCTCAACCCTCTACCCTTCTGGTAAAAATATAATGCTTCTTTACTTCAATCTCTAAGTTAAAAATCTGAGACTGAGAAATGTACCATTCTCATGGAAAGTATATCTGTGATTCTGTATGTCACACCTCTTTTTGAGTCAAAAGAAGCAAAACTTGTTTACCTTTAGATGTCTCATTATTTCCTAGAACTTACACCCCATAAGCACTAGACAAGTTGAGAGAAATCAAAAGACCAAGAGACAGATCTGAAGAAATAGCTGGGAAATAATTGGGCACAAAATAGCATTTTAAATTAACCTTCACTCACAAGGTTATGTGAAGGGCACAATGACAAAAGGAAATCACTAAAACAAAGAACTGGAGTATTTCGCTTCCTCTGTTCTTTTTTCTAAATTGGATTTCTTTCTTTGAAGCACCTAGGCGGCATCAAAAATAGAGAGTTATACCTGGAGTCAAAAAGATCTGAGATCAAATCCAGACTCAGATGTGCACTGGCTGTATGAATCTGAATGAATCACTTGTCCTCTGCCTCAGTTCCCTCATATGTAAAAAAATGATGATAATAGCACTTTGTGCCTAGGGTTGTTGTGAGAATAAAATGTGATATCATTTATAAAGTGCTTTACCAGCCTTAAAGTGTTATGTAATGCCAGCTATCATTTTCATCATTATCATCATTACTTTTCCTTTATTTCCAATGGCATAATAAAAATAAGGCTGTTGGTGATGATGGTCTACTAAGATGTATACACCTCTCTTATCTATCTCTCTTTTTTCTGTCTCTACCTCCTCTCCTTTCCCTTTCTCCTGCTCCCTTTCTTCACTCCACCCCCATTATACTTCCTATGCTTACTGTTTCTTATACCTACTCTTCCCCAACCATTATATATCTATGTCCATGCATTTCTTTAGAATCTTAGAATTGGAAGAGACTCTAAGGATGAATTGATTCATCCTGTACCCAAGGAACCCCATTTGTTGTATCCCAGCACCCTCTGTTTTAAGTCTTGGACTTTGACATATGCCTTCATAGAATTCTAGGGGATGTCACAGGATTGATGACATGTGCCACTCCCTGTTCTTCCTAGCTTTTGTGCTTTTCATGACTTTAGCTCCGTAGTAGCCTGACTTTTCAATATGTGAGTGAGAAGCCCAGTTCTCACATTCATTAGCTCGTCACCTTCTGGCAACTCTGGTGACAATTTTACTTCTAGTTATAGTCTAAGGCAGCAGTTCTCAACCTGTGGGTTATGTTCAATTTGCAACAATAAAAATATATCCTACATATCAGATACTTACATTACAATTCACAACAGTAGCAAAATTACAGTTATGAAGTAGCAACGAAAATAATTTTATGGTTGGGGGTCACCACAACATGAGGAACTGTATTAAAGGGTTGTGGCATTGGGAAGGTTGAGAACTATGCTTTAAGGTTTCCCTCCCCTCATCCCACCCCTAGAAAGAGGGAGAAGTAAAAGAGGCATCTAATGTGCAATATGAATCAGTTATTGCACAGGTCCTTTACTTCCACATAGAAAGTAATTCTAAGCATAAAAAAACAGAGAATTCATTAAAAGCATGATTTCAGTAGCATTCATTATTTTAACTTATTACCACCAGTACAATCATCTGGAAAACTAATACTCAAACTTCATTGGAACATAAAACAGTTTTAGGAACACTGATAATTAACCAGGTTTCACTTCACCTCCATTAACCATTGTCCAAAAACAGCCAGCCTCATTACAAGCCTTTCACAACCTAATCCTAACCTACTTTTCTAATCTTATTACATACTCACTAGACCCTATACAACAAAACCGTACTTCTTATGTCATTCTCCATCCCCCATCTTAGTGCCTTTGCAATAGCCCATTCCTGGAATGCATTTCTTAACTCTTCCTCAGAATCCCCAGCCTCATTCAAGACTACAGGTAGTTATGGCTTTATTTAAGTGGACCATTCAGCCAACTCCTACTAAAAACAATTTTTACCTATTGTGAATCTGCCTGAGGATGTGAAGAAAAGAAGGAGACAGGAGGTGAGCCAAGCACCTATGGAGGGAGGAGGCTGGCACAGGGTTCAAGGACACATGAGGGCTAGGACAAAGAAGCAAGAGGAGGAACATGCAGAGGCCAATCTAGCCACATTGGGGTATGCCCTGTTCTTCTGTTTTCACTTAGAAGGGTCTGAGGGTTTTTTAGTATTTTTTTAAAGCTCTTTTTTTGTGGAAGGGTAGAAGGTCTTGAGGCAAAGGGACAGGAGCAGAGAGAGAGAAAGCACAGTACTGTAGAGTAACGTTATTGTAGCTTTTTTCAGAATGTGAATTTCTGTAAAGCAAAAACTGTATATTCAAGCTCTTCCTTCTGTATGAAGTCTTTCATGGTGCCCAGCCCTACTCCATGTTCTAGCATCTCTTCCCCATGAAAATATTATCTGTTTCTAGAAACAGACACCCTCCCCACTCTACACCCAGTCACAAGATGGGGAATACATTAGGCAGACCATAGTCTTCAGAAAGAAAGGTGACTGGAATCCAGCTAAGGCTAATACTGTCCCCTTAGAAGTTGCTAGGGGTGAGGACCACTGCTAGTGAAAAGTAAATTCCTTTACATAAGAAAAAGCTGAGACAGTTTGGGGGTCTAGGTTTAAATGCACAAAGAAGGAGTCACAAAGGAAGCAATAGGGCGACATAAAAAAAAGGTTAAAAGCACCAAAAAAAATTCAAGAGGAAGAAAATTTAATTAAAACCTAGAACATAACATAAACCAACAGAGAAGATACTAAAGTTCAAAGTGAAGATCAGTACCTAAATGTCCAAAGTACTACCACTTTCTCTAACGAAATAATGCAGAACAAAGGATGTTGAACCAACATCTGATTAAACATAGAATCTTATGGATTCCCAAGAGCATGGAACTAGAGCAGGAAATTTCAGAAAGGTTCAAGAGAGAAATCAGAATTTTGACAGATGTTAAAAAGGAATAAATGGAAGAACTTGCGGCCATATTACAGAAATAATTAGCAAAATAGAAAAACTTAAATTCATGATGATAAATCTCTATTTTAATAATTCCACTGACAAACAAATTCTTCAAGCAACTGAGAAAAAGATCTTCAAATATTAAGGAAAGGAAATTCAAATAACAAAAGACTATCTACACCCTCCAGAAACTGCATAAGGAAATGGAATCATATATCCCATATAGCAAAAGAGTTTGATGCAACCCAAAATGATTTCTCTGAGCCTAAACATCAATTTTTTAAATGAATGCACAATTAAAGAGAAGTATTTGAAACCATTCCTCCCTACAAACAAACCAAAAAACAGTTACGTGATGATTATTCAACTTGCAAAGTCCCCCAAAGAACAGAGACCCAAGAAAAGTAAATACATAGGAACATCACTGAAAGAATAATCAACAACATTAATTAAGGTGATATATGACAGAGCACTACTAAGTAGTGCTACGGCACAGTACTAAGTGCTAGGGATACAATTATAAGAAAGCAAGATCATTACTGCCCTTAAGGAGTTCTGAACAAAAGGAGGAGGGGGGAATTGAGGACTGCACAATGTACTACAAACAAGTTCGTCTGTGGGACAATGTGGGTGGGTTTACAGATGGAGTTGAAGTTTCCAGAAGGGTGGAGATGGTCAAAGGATAAAGCCATGGTGAAGAAGCTGGAGGAGTAGCATGTAGGCATCAGACAGAAAGATAACCATTAAAAGCAGTAATAACTACAAAAGAGGGTTCGTTCATGGATTTCATTTTTAAGTATACATGATGATAGAGATGAAAGACAAATTTAAAGAAATGGGCAAAGTCGTGAAAGAGAAACATGACTAAAATACCACAAACTAAATCCTAGAAATCTCATACTCCTTACAAGTGAATTAATGAATGTTATGGAACTCAATTTCAGAAAGGGAAGGTACATAAGAGAGGAAGTAGAGACTAAAGGAGAATGTATGATGTAGTCTAATCAATGAAAGGGAAATAATTCCTGTAGTTTCTCAGCAGGAAAAAGAGCCATAAGGGAATAGGTGAGGTGGCAAAGGGAAAGAGTGAAAAAGAGGGAAAGAAAAGGTCAGGTCTTGAAGTATTAAAAGAAAGGAGTCCCCCTGAAGAGCGTTCCCATAAAGGGATAAGTATATTTTTTAATAGGAGATACTTTATATTTTTCAGGGAAGTTGCCCAGCTGGCCAGTTGAGTTCCCAGCAGAGTAGCTCCTACTAATATTCACAGGGTATGTTGCTTGTCCTTCATCCTCAAAAAGGACCGGGACATCAGGGAGGCAATGCCATGACATGCAAGTGAATTGGATTTAAGTGAAGGAGAGCTGTGCAAAGTCACCAGCCTCACTTTCTCCTCCAGAGCCATCTGGGTCCAGTGGCTCTAGATCAGGAAGATTGGATATGGCACTCTGCTCTTGAAGTAACGGGAGAGAAGGGACCTATCAAACAGCACTACCATGGAGGAAGAGGTGTAGAATGTAATTAGACACCTGGTGACAGGTATAATCTGCAGGGATTTAATGCTCAGAGACACCACACTGCCTCTGAGACAGTATTGTGACTCCATGAACCTGTTACAAGAAAAAAGGAATGAAAAATCTAGAAAAGTGGGAGGGCATGAACTTACAAAGAAGATTTCATTTCAAATAGGAGAGAAAATGATCGAGAAGAGAGTATGAGCTGGAATTGTACTATACAATCAGGGATATAGAGAAATTTCTGCCCTGGGACAATGTCTTCATTTAATTCACTCTAAATCTTTTTTCTATAAGGAAAAAGAAGAAAAACTCCTGGTCTCAATGAGTTCATGGAAAATTCTATGTATCAAATTTTTTTTAAAAATCAGCACTAATACTATACAGGTTATTCTCAAAAAATAAGAAAGAAGGCACTCTGTCAGACTCCTTTCATAAGACAAACTATATTCCTATTATCTAAAGCAGGGAATGATAAAGCACAGAAGAAATATAGATCAATGTCATTCATAAATATCAATTATTTTACGTGTTAAACAAAATTCTGTGAAACAGAATATCATGATTAGCCTGATATGCCATTCATTATGGTTGAATTTATACTGAGATACCAGGATGGTTTAACATTAAGGTTAAGTTAAAAAAAAATCAATATGATCATGTAAAAATATCTAAAATAATGTGATTCAAGGGATGAAGAAAAAGTCTCTGACAAAGCACATAATTCATTATGCTGAAAAGTCCACAACATGCATGCATTAATTAATATACATAATTAATATCATTTTTAAAAATCTACGACCAAAAGCAAATATCATATGCCATGAAAATACACTTGAAGCTTTCACGATATGTATAGCAATAAAGCAAGGGTACCCACTCTCCCTATTATTATTTGATACAATTCTATCAATAACAATAAGACAAGAGAAGAAAATTAAAAGTGTAAGGCAGATAAAGAGAAGATCAAAGTATCCCTATTTACTGCTAATGATAACTGACGTGGAAAATCCTAGGGAATCAGCAAACAGACTAATTGAAACAATAGCTTCAGCAAAGTTGCAGGCAACAAAATAAACCTATAAAAATCAACAACATTTCTGTTAATAACCACAAAATTGAAGAGGCAATAAGATAAAGGGAAATCTCATTCAAAACCTACAAAGGACATTTGGAGAGCTATCTACAAAAACAGCCACAATATTTCAATGCATTCAACTACAAAATGCTTTTTAAAGGAATAAAAAAACAACTTAGCTAGAGAAATAGCAGTCATAGCTAAGCCATGCAAATAAAATAAAAATGGCAAAATGATGTGAGGTCATTCAAACTTTTAATGTCGTACTAATCAATCAACCATTGGAATACTTTATAGAATTTGACAAAATAGTAACAAAATCCATTTGGAGAAAGAAAACATCTAGAATATTAAGGGAAGTAATGAAAAATAGATAGGAATGAAGAATAAAATAAAGGAGTTACAGACCTCAAACTATAACATATAGCAATAGCCATCAATGCTATTCAGTATTGGTTTAAAAATAGAAAAGTAGATCAATGGAACAGACTAGACGAGGAAGAAATAGAACAATGGAGCTCAATAAGTGAGGACTCGATGAACCTGAAAATATATTACTTAAGAAGGAATTCTCTATTTCATAAGAATTACAGGGAAAACCACAAAGTAGTCTGGCAGAAATTAGGGTTCAATCAATATCATATACCATATTCCACAATAAATTCAAAATGGATTTTGTCCTTAATACTCAAGATGATGCCATTAAAAAAATTAAGAGAAACAGACTACATACCTTTCACAGTTCTGGGTAGGAGGTGTAATTGTAACTAAATTTGGGATAGAGGCAATTTTGGTAACATGAAATTGAAAAGTTTTTGCACAAACAAAATGCATATACCTAGGAGAAGAGAACTATTTGAATGGAGGGAAAAATCTTGGCATCAAGTTTCTCAAATAAGGGTTTGGCTTTAAAGATATATAGATTGCTAATAGATGTGGATATACAATAATATATGGACAATAATATAGAGATACATATGGATAATAATGATACATGGATATATAAAATATGTCTGTATAAAACCAAAAGTCACACTTCAATAAATAAGTAGTCAAAGAATATGAACAAACACTTCTCCACAGAACTGCAAACTATTAACATTTGTATGAAAGAAAGCTCCAAATCGCTAATAATAAAAGAAATGCACATCAAAACAACACTTAGGTTTTACTTCATGCTCCAAAATTTGGCAAATATCACAAAAATTAGTAATAGTGAAGGTTTGGTTAGAGGGAAGAAGTATGGAAAAACAGGTCCATTAGTAGAGCTATAAATTAATCTAATCATTTTGGATGGCAATTTGGAATTATGCAAATAAAGTAACTAAAAGGTCCATGCCCTGTAACCCAGAGATTCCACGACTAGGCATACACACCAAGATCACTGACCAAATAAAAGAATCAAATACACCAAAATATGGCAGAATTTTTTGAGGCAGGAAAGAACTGAAAACAAAGTAGAGGCCCATTGATTGGAGAATAGCTAAACAAACTGTGGAACATAAATGTAATAAAATATTACTATGCTATAAGAAACAATGAATTGGGATGAATACAAAGATGCATGGAAAGAATTACGTGAACTGATGCAGAGTGAAGAAGCACAGCCAGATAAACAATATATACAATGACAACAATGTAAATTGAAAGAACCACCACAAAACAGTCAAAAAATAACAATATGAAATTATAAAGAATAAGTGTGGCCACAAAGAAGAAATATCAGAAGACACCTCCTCCTACTCCTTTTCAGAAGTGGGGGTAAGGTGTCCACAGGAGGGGGACGTTGCATATAATGTCAGCATTTTAATGTATTATTTGTTTTTGCTGGTTTTTACATTTCTGTAATTTTTTCTTTTTTTGTAATAGAAGACAGCTTTCGAATCAGGAGAGGAGGGAGGTGGGAGGAATATAGGGGTAACCCTAGTGGAGGTAAAAAAAAAAATCAATAAAAGTCTATTTTTAAAACAAAAGAAATATTCAACAAGGAATTTCTATAGAACCAGAGAAAATGAAAGTTTTCAGATAACCTACATTTGGAGAAAATGTCCTTTGCCCATTCAAAGTATGGTAGAAATGGATAAAACCTGTGTGCTGTGAGTTTGAAGGGAAAGCATCTTCTCCCTCACACACACACAAAAATGGTTTTTTTTAACTGTAATTTTAGAGATCAGAGAAACAAAGCTACAGTGTTGTTTAGGTAGAGACAGCCCATTTGTTTGGTTTTTTTTTTAATTCAGCAACAGAATGAGTCCACTGATTCTACCTTGAAAGAGGCCTCTACTATCTAAGAAACTTTTTGCCTCAACAGAATATTTTGTTGGTGTAATTTGGCAATGCCTGAAACACCAAGGATAACAATTCCTCCCCAAATCACTAGATATCCTGTTCCTATTATTCAATCTCCCAAATAAGGAACAGCCTCACCTGATAGGCTCGTTTTGCTCCTGGTAATAATCACTCTAAAATTGGTGAAAACCCTATAGATACTTATGTGTCTCCTTTTGTTCCTTAGTTTTGCTAGCCATCTGACAACTGCCCATTAACTGATGCTAATTAAACTTTTTCTCTCTTTGATCTTTGCCTCTTGATTTATTGCTCTCCAGGCAAATGAACCTAGGTGTGAGGAATTACTCTCTGGGAGGCCCTTGGGACCTCTAAGTTTCCCCCATCAAAAGAAACCTGGTGAGTATGCCATGGATTTCTCTTTGAGAGTTCGGAGGGAAGTATAGAACTGAGGGAGAGAAACAGGAGGGAGTTATTAGAGTCATAGAGAGGAAGTAAGTTTACAAAGAAGGCAATTATAGTCCTGCTAAAATAAATAGTGGAAAACAAGGAATGTTTGTCTTCACTTTCTAGAAAGTTTACAAATGAAAATTGGAGGACTGGAAGAGCCAGTTTTCAAAAGAATTTGTTGTTAAACCTAATCCTTTAAAGGTGGGATTAGAGCAGTTCATGTTCAAGTATGAGAAAAAGGCAGAAGAGGTCACAGCTTCTATAAATCTATTCTTTCGTTGATTACCATTCCTGGAGCCTATTATTTTTTCACACTATTTTTTTTCAGAATTTCACTGAACCAAAAAGAATAGAGCTAGCAGTAAGGATTAAAGTGTGTGTATGGGGAGGGGGGGTCTCCCTTTTTTTGTGAAATGTAAGCCATGCTAGAATTAATCTGTTCATGTCCAAAAGTCTCTGGAGTCATGGGCATTTTTCATATTCAGTATTAAGTTCGCCATTTTCATCATAATGGTTTCTATAAGGAATATTTCCTGTCTTATGCAATTACATAAAGATGTGTAAATGGCAAGTGATCTTTTCCAAGAACCAGTAGATTTTCATTCTTATAGTTTCCTGGAACTATGATTTTGTCTAATATTAAAAAAGAAGAAGAAGAGGGAAAGGTTGTTGGGAGGAAAAGAACAGTGTAAAAGTAAAATAATCAAATATTTGCACATATAAGAAATTATTAAAAGTAGCAATGACCTATCTGAAATTTTCAGGAGAATTGGGGAAAGGGGGTATGTTTCTTCCATCATGTTCATTAAATGTACAAAGCAAAAAACCATTCCTGTCCCAAGACAGTCTAATTATCCTTTCTGCAATGAGAATCAAAATTGTATCTCTATGCCTCTCGTGATTATTTTTAAGCCTGTCAATCTTCCTGTTTTGGCTAGAAATTCTACAATATGTAATCAATAAGAAACACAGCTTTTCTGTAATTAAAAGATTTTTCCCATGTAAATGCCCCAAACTCAAATGGGAAGGTGATACTGAAAGAAAGCAAAGGACTCTCAGATGAATGAAAATTAATGCAATATATGAAATAATGAAAATTTTGTCAACAAAAATAAAAGCCCTACTTTTTATTGTTAACTCAATTAACCTCATATGTTACTTTGAGATCTTTGGGTGAAAGAACTTCTATAAACATACCTTAGAGAGCTGCTCTTGTTTCTTTTAGATCCCAGAGCATTCTGACTTAGCATTTCAATATGGGTTTCCACAGAAAATTGGGGAGGAAAAAATAGCAATGAAAATGCTAAAGTGGACATGAACCAATGAGAATTTTCAAAATATTCTGAGAAGAGGAACTAGGAAATAGAAGTAAAGGAAACTGGGGGGGGAGGGACTTGAAAATATGAAGGGTTTTGGTATTAGATGAGAAACAGGGAGGGAAGGAAGGAGGAGCAGGAGAAGCAGATTTCAAGTCAAAGAACCTTAGGTTTATCCTGCCCTGCCTGGTTCTCACTGGTTCTAATTCGTTAATAGCATCATTGGACTGCTCACCTAATAGCATTTGATGCTGTTAACCACTTTCTTCTCCACTATAGTCTGTCTCCTATCCAGATAGACATGACTCTGCTAACCCCAACTCATCTTCTGTGTCCTTTGCTGTTCATTATCCATGTGTAATATTAATGGAAGTTGAAGATCTTTCCACCCATTAATAAGCCTCACATGGAGCCCATTAAGGGAAACTTGATTAGGGAAGGCTTGTTGTATAGGAAGCCCCACACCTTTTGCTAATTTCTAATTAGGCACTAGGTCATGAGGGTTGTGATGCCATCTGACTCTGAGAAATATATATATATATATATATCAAAATGCTAACCTGAAAGTATACATATACTTTCAGGTTAGCATTTTGCTTTGGGGATAACTCACTGGAAGAGTGTTCTTGTGATTTGACCAGATGAGATTCTGGGTACTCGTTAAGGGCTCCCCACCCCCCGCCCCTCCTCCACTCCTCCAGCTTTGAAAAACCCAGAAGTTGGTGCTTCTCTCTCTGGTAAC
>JAQQSW010013655.1:0-12267 GCA_028646575.1 Pseudocheirus occidentalis
ATGCATTTTATTTTTATGCATTTAACATGTTACTTTCAGAAGGAGTCTATAAGTTTTGTCAGATGTCAAAAGGAGTTTATGACACAAAAAGGTTAAGAACCCCACTACAGAGAGAAGTCTAACCTTGTATTTCAGGTTGGGCAACTAAGTAGCACAGTGACTAGAGTGCTGGTCCTGGAGTCAGTAAGACCTGAGTTCAAATCCAGCCTAAGACACTTAGTAGCTGTGTGAACCTGGGCAAATCACTTAATACTTTGCCTCAATTTCCTCCCCTAGAAAATGAACTAGGGAAGGAAATGGCAAACCACTCCAGTATATTTGCCAAGAAACCCTCCCCAAATGGGGTCACAAATATTAGACGTGACACTACTGAACAACAACAACAACAAATGATCTCAAAGATCCTTCTTTCAATGATCATGACGATAA
Organism: Pseudocheirus occidentalis; assembly: GCA_028646575.1. Lineage (NCBI taxonomy): Eukaryota > Metazoa > Chordata > Mammalia > Diprotodontia > Pseudocheiridae > Pseudocheirus > Pseudocheirus occidentalis. Next base: position 430 of record JAQQSW010013655.1, read on the forward strand.
TGATGATACTAATAATAGTATTTAAATAATGTTTTAATATTTGTAAAATGCTTTATAAATATAATTTTATTTTATCCTTGGGAGGTAAGAGTTACTATTGTCCCCATTTTTTCTTTTTGTAGGGGCAATTGGAGTTAAGTGACTTGCCCAAGGTCACTTGGCTAGTAAGCATTAAGTGTCTGAGGACTTATTTGAACTCAGGTCCTCCTTATTCCAGGGCCGTTACTCTATTAACTGCACCACCTATATGCCTCTTCTTATATTTTTTCTTTTTTTCTTTTTTACACTTTTTTTGGAGTGGGGAAGGCAGGAAAATTGGGGTTTACTTGCCTGAGGTCACACAACTCTTAAGTGTTAAGTGTCTGAGGACAGATTTGAATTCAGGTCCTCCTGACTCCAGGGCTGGTGCTCTATTCACTGAGCCACCTAGCCACCCCTATTGTCCCCATTTCTGCAAATAAGAGAACTGTGATGGACATAGGTGACTCATGTACATTTATACAACCAAAAAGTCCCTGAGGCAGGATTAGAACTCAGGTCTTCCTGACTCCTGTCCCAGTGCTCACTACTTCACTGCCTTGGTTCATATTTCCAATGGTATGATTCTAAAAGAATAATTTAAAAATAAATTTAATTTTATGAAAAGAGGCAGGAAGCTAATACAAAATATTTTTCCTCACAAGTTTAAGGTTAGGGCATGAATACAGGAGGCAATTTAGAAAGAAGGGGTCCAGAGCATACCTTTGGAAGTAGTAAAGAAGAAAAGTTAAGCTGGACAACAGGAAAATCTTCCTGCTAATTAGTGTTGCCCCAAAGTGGAACAGATTACTGCATGGGGTGGTTGTTTCTGGCTCCTTGGATATCTTCAGGCAGAGTCTAGATGACTGCTCATCATAGGTAGGGTATGGTGTGGATGCCTTTTGTGTAAGGGTTGGGCTAGTTGACACCTGGGATCCCTTCTGCTTCCCCAATTTTGTGATCCTGAGAGCAGGATATGAGGAAGGACAAAGAGAGAGTATTTGCACATCCTGAGTAAAGTCTGAAAATTGAGTGGCATCTAAGATATGTTTAAACTTTACTTATAATCCCAAAGTGTCTTGATTTATGACAAAATGCATAATGCACCATAGAAAGAGAAAGCTATTCTTGTGTGCCATGCCCTACAATGCCACCTAGGATTTTCTTATGGTAAGTATCATTATTTTCTAGATGAGGAAACTGAGGATTAAAGAGATCAAGTGACTGACTCAAAGGCACGTAGCAGGTAAGTGGCAGATGTAAGATGTGAATTCAAGAGCCCTGTCTGCAAGTCTGATGTTTCTGTTGTGGTGGGGGCTCTGCCCACCCAAAGCTGTTGAGGTTTCATGATATGTTGTAGTGGAACTGTCTCAACGAATTCAGAGTCAGACCACCTCTAATCCAAGTGCAGGTATTTGTTGAGATTGATGCCACTCATGAAGTGGGCTAAGTTCCAAGAGGAACCAGCAATTTTAGAGAAAGGAAGATGGATTTTTATAGGGGAAAGATGCAATTACATAACAGAAATCATGAATATTAAAAAGGCAGGAGGGGTTTCTTAAGGCCTTAGGTAATGGTTTGGTGGTTAAACATTCTAGTCATGCTGCCCTCCAATTGGTTAGCTGTTTTGGTCCTGTCTGGTCAAGACAGATAGTTAGGTATTGTGGTCCTGTCTTGGGTTAGATGGGTGGTGTGATTGTGGTTGAATACAAGAACACCTGTTTCTTGGGAAAATGGGTCTGGGGGCAGTGACTAGATAGAGGTAGTAGCTTGTTTCCCATCATATGGACACACCTGCTGTTTCTGTGGGAACTAAGAGTTCAGGGATACACCTGTTTTTCCAGTGAGCAGTGAGGAATATATGGATAAGTTAAGACATTGGCAGTACATAGGTAGGTACAGTGTGCCTGCTATTCAAAGGGGCCAGGACTATAATGAAGCTAGAATATTGGGACTGGGGGCAGCTTTATTAGGATTCCATTATTTCTAATACATCCATAATATCATTCTTTCCTCTATCTTCTTGTTTGAAATTTTGCTAATTGTCATTTGCTTGGTATATGTAGAGAAATATGAGTGTTATATACACTTAATTGGCAATCTGTTTGGAACATAGTCAATTCATAGCATTATAAATTTAAACTGAAGAGACTTCAAAGGACACCTAATTACAGAATTTGAGTTGATAGGAACCTCAGGGGCTATCTTTTCTGACCCACACATCAAAAGAATTTCCTGCTATAGCACAAGTTACTATGAATTGTTCCATTTCTGCTTGAAGACCTCCAAAGATAGGGAAACCCATTATCTCTTTAGGCAGCTTGTTTTGCTTTTGAACACATACACATCCATATCCATATACTTACATACATCTGTGTCTATATATGTATAACTGTTAATGCCTATTTTACTGATATCAAGACTAAAGTGGTACCTTTATAACTTCTATCTATTGCTCCTGGTTCTACCCCTAAGACTTAAGATGATAGTTTGTTTTTTTTTTACAGAGGGAAAGACAAGGCAATTGGAATTAAGTGACTTTCCCACGATCTCATGGCTAGTAAGTGTTAAGTGTCTGAGTTCAAATTTGAACTCAGGTCCTCCTGACTCTAGGGCTGGCGCTCTATTCACTGCACCACATAGCTGTGCCCAAAGATAATAAATTTAATTCCTTCCTTGGAGGGCAACCCTTCAAATAATCGAAGACATTTATCATATCTTGCCATTACTCTTTCTCCAGGCTAAACATGCCCATTTCCTTCAATCAATCAGCAAGTATTTATTAAGCACCTACTAAGTTCCATACATTGCGTACTGTGCTGAAGTTACCAGTACAAAGTACTATGTATGTATGTATGTATGTATACACACATACATACACAGAAAGGAGTATCAGAGTCCCTGCTCGCAAGGAACTTCCATTCTAAAGTAGGAGAAAATCAGTGCATATAAAAGTTTATACATCATAAAGTTAATAGATTCACATATTACAAAGCAGTTCAATACAAAGTAGTTTAGAAGATAAGGCCTTAATATTTGGGAAGATCTGTAAAAGCTTCATGCAAAAGATGCAAATGAGATGGATCTTAAAGGAAGAGAGGGACTCTGTAAAGGAGAAATGAGAGAGTATATTCCAGGCATGGAGAATGGCCACTTCAAAGGCTCTTACGAAATGAACTCATTTAAACTGAGAGTTTGTATTGGCAAAAAGCACATTCCCTTGAGAACTGAACAGTTCCAAGGAAAAAATACAGTAAACCCTTTACTATCTGCCTTTTTTAATATCAGAAGCTTTCCTCTCATAGATATTGATGGCCAAAGAGGTAATGTAATTTGTTCAATGTCACACAGGCTGTAAATGGAGGAGCCAGAATTTAAAATCAGGTCCTCTACTGCCAAATTTAATTCTCTTTCCACTATTTTATGCAATTAAATAGAAGTGGGATTGTTGTTCATGTCTTATAGTTGCATCTGACCTTCATGATCCCATTTGGGGCTTTCTAGGCAAAGATGCTGAAGTAATTTGGCACGTCCTTCTCCAACCCATTTTACAGATGAGGAGCTGAGGCAAATAGGGTTAAGTAACTTGCCTAGAATTGCACAGCTACTCAGTGTCTGAGGCCAGATTTAAACTGGGTCTTTCTGATTTCAGGCCTAGCACTTTATCTACTGTGCCACATATCCTGCTTTCTCTATAATAAATAGAAGCATAGGAAACTTATAGATAATCACATCTAACTCCATCATTTGACAGGTAAGGAAATTGAAGCCAAAAAGCCTTAGCAAGTAGAACTTTGGGGGCTAGTGGTAGGGCTGGTGCTAAAACCTAGGGGCTCCTGGCTCTTATCCCAATATTCTTCCTACTACTTATCTTCGTTCTCATGGAATGTATGGCATCCCTACAGACACTGCTGGCACATTGGATCTAGCAGTGGGATCCTCACAGTAAAAAGCACATACCTTATGTTAAGAGAGCAATACAGATGCTAGACACTGAGGTGGCAGAGAAATTGGATATAATTACTCTGGCATGAAGATTTAATAATGAGATGGTGATGAATTATCATTCTGTCATGAAGATGTTGACTAAGAAATGTACTGTCCATAAATAAATCAAGCATGTGAGATTTTTGCTTGCCAGACCAGTATATTGATTCTAAAGGCTAAGTGCTCAGAGATGGATTAGCCTACAGATCTCTAAAGGTTAGTGAGTGACCTCAATCATATTTAACCTCTTAAATATGTTAAACCTTAAAAACCTATTATGGCCACATCATCCACAAATTTATTAAAGCCTGACTTTATCTATTAACTATCTATAAAATATATCTATATTTTTATCTATTTATCTCTATGTTCCTTGTATGAAGTATGTGTGTGCACATATATGCATGTATTTACATCTATATAGATATCTATATACTTACATGTAGACAAATACATGCATATGCAGACAGAAATATGCTCACAAGGAACCACAGGATGACCTTAATATTGTTCCCATTAACTAAGAGATGAAATGTCAGGTTATTAACATACATAGAAAAGATAAGGTACAATTCATATTATCAGTTAAAGACACTTCTGTGATTGAAAAGATAACTGTGTATGGAAATGAAAACTATGCCTGGTAAGGGACTATGTACAGCCCTGTGACAAGAGGTTGCTAGTCCCAAGTTGCATTTCAATAGATAGATGACAGCATAGAGGTTAAAAAAAAGAAATTGTCCTGGAACCCAACCATAGGGATGACAGAAACCAATTCATATTCTCTGCTCCAGGGAACATCACAGGAGTTTGGCTTATGGCAGGGCAGTTTTAGTGATTGTGCCAAGGTTCTGTATTTCAATGTTGACGTGCCCTTTGTCTAATGTAAAGGTCGATGTAAGGCAAATGTTACCCTATTTTGGAAGATAAATGGCAGAGGAAAAATGCACATGAATGAGAAAGACAGCTGCCTTCTTATCCTTCCTTTTGCCTTATTTACAGATTTTTCCCCTGGAAAATTCTAGTTTATTTGGCATATTTTTTCCTCTCTATATTATACAAGTTGGAGAAAAATTAACATCTCTATTTTTATAGTATTTTACATTTTTTTGAAGTGCTTTCCCTTAAAACTCTCCTGTGAAATTGATAGTGAATGTATCATTACCCCATCTTACAGATGACAAAACTGATACATCTAAAAGTGGCTGATTTAAAATCACTCAGTAAACAAGAAGATCTGACCCTTGATTTCAAGTCTTCTAACTACCAAGCCTACTCACAGTTCCCCTATATCAAAATACCTTTGTACTAGGACAAATGTCACTCTTTTCTAAATCATGTAAGCAATATCACTAAGCCAAAAGATCCTTTATATCTAGCAATGACATTGTTAGAGATATGAACAGTCATTGCAAGGTTCCTTAAAGCAGCCCCCTATGTAGCTTAGCCCCTGGAAAGGTAGGATGATTGTATACTCACTGGTATTTTTTACTCATAAGTCAAATTATATATTTTTTTCTTTTTTGGAGGGCAACTGGGGTTAAGTGACTTGCCCAAGGTCACACAGCTAGTTTTTGTGTTAAGTGTCTGAGGCAGGATTTGAACTCAGGTCCTCCTGACTCCAGGGCTGGTGCTCTATTCACTGTACCACCTAGCCGCCCCTACAAGTCAAGTTATATTGTGTTAAATTAATACCCTATGAGGAAACAGGAAGAGCTGCTTTCCAAGGATCTGAGCCAGCTTCCCGGGCCCACACATCCTTTCACCTTAAATTTAATTGCAGTTTACAGGTCTTTTTTAGCAATCAAAATGACTATTCTCGCTTTCATCTGCTTTGTACACATACCTTCTTCTCATTCTCATTCTTGTTCTCGTTCTCGTTCTTCTTCTTCTCCTCCTCCTCCTCCTCCTCCTCCTCCTCTTCCTCCTCCTCCTCCTCCTCCTCCTTCTTCTTCTTCTTCTTCTTCTTCTTCTTCTTCTTCTTCTACTTCTTCTTCTTCTTCTTCTTCTACTTCTCCTCCTTCTTCTTCTCCTTCTCCTCCTCCTCCTCCTCTTCCTCCTCGTCGTCGTCATCCTCCTCCTCCTCGTCCTCTTCCTCTTCCTCCTTCTCCTCATCTTCCTCCTCCTCCTCGTCCTCCAGAAAGCCAGCATCTCACTTTCCCCCTACTTACTTTCTCTAAAACAAGGTTTTCCAAGAGTTTTTAAACTACAGAGATATATGCACTATTTTCCAATAATAAACCTAAAAGGAAACTTGAATAATAATAAAGAAATTTCAATGGTGTAGTAAGTGATGATTCTGGTCTTTAAGTAAACTCATTTGATGTAGGCTGTGATTTGTCTTACTTCTCTTCGTTAACATATTTTAGATCTTTTAGCTAGAGTCAGAGCTCAAATCAAGTGACTCAGCTTTTGAAAGTCCCACCTCATTTGCCACCATCTCCAAGAAGTCTTCATTGACTCTCCAAAAAATAGAGATTTCTCTTGTTTCTAAATTATCCTACCACCTTGTTTGAGGTACTTTGCATTTATCACATTCTTGTGTGCATTTTAGTTATGGTTATATACATTTCATCTCCTGTATTGGATCTTAAGTTCGGTTAGGCCAAGGACTATCACTAATCAATTATTGTGCCTGGCATATCAGTGTGTCAGGGAATTACCTTGTCCAGTGAAAATAGTAAAAAGCCTGTAATTTAGTAGATAAGGCTTAGACCCAGAGTGGCTAAGTAACTAACCTATGGTCATGTAGCTTATTCTGACTCCAAATAATTTCTTATAGCAGAGATTAATAGTAAATATTTATTAACTTATAATGCAGTAATAACCAAACAATCCTATATATAGTAAGTACAGTGTAAACATATGACTTCCCTCTCCATCATCCATTCTCAATTCCTCTTGTTTTATTTTTAAAAAAGTGTTGGCCACTCACCCTTTCTTCTACTTTATCATTCACTCTAGCATCTAGACAAACCACTTTTTACTATGTTTGTATCTCCCATTGCATTTGTGGGAATGTGCATCTCATTTATCAATAAGGATTAGACATCATTTAGGTGGCATAATGACCAGTTTTGTATCTAATGCCTGTATTTGTATATAAACAAACTAGATGGACAAGATGGAGAAAATTACATGAGACATAACTTATAAATAAGTATAGTATCAAGAGTAGCAGTCTAAAATCAAAGCATTTTAATATGATAGTAATGTGCATAGTATCTTCTTGGATAAATTAAGGAAAGTCTTTACCCTTTAATTGACCCAAGAGATGTATTCCTAAAACTTAATTTTAAAAATGCAGAATTTTATTTTAAAAACAATTGAGAATGTAAATATTTTATGTAAAATCCTATTTCTCTCTCTAATGAAGAATCATTTTATAATATGGCAGCTATGTCCAAGGTATCTGTTTGGAAGGCCAGATTTTTCCAGTCTGGTTTTGTCAAGATACATAGGAATGTATCTTTTTATGTTCTTTGAGAGTCAACTTGCATGCTATTTCCCCTCGCATATTTCTCTAGCTTCTTCTTCTATGAAGGAGTGTAGAGTTCAATTTATATATATATATATTTCATTCATTTCTATTATATGGTTCAACTATATAATCTCTTTATTTTACCACTCCTGATTTTGAGAGATAAATTAATTATTCCTAAGCTGAATTGGTGAAACAATATGTCTTTTAACATCTGCACTCACCTGAAGAATCTGGAGACCAAGAATAAAGATTGGAGGTGACTAATTAATTTTCCAAAGCCATGTTTTACACATGTAGTAATCTCTTCAGTTAGATAGCACATAAGGGTCAATGAATCTGAGTCTAAATAGTAGCAGTTCCATTTGACCTTACTGCGTCACATCTGCACAGAGATAGGAGGCAACCTCTAGAGTCGACAACTTTATCAAAATTCAATTTTGCCCTAATTGGGTCTAGTGGGAACAACCTGGTAAGTACAACTAAAGTCAGATTTTCAAGGGTAGTAGGTTCATAACTGCTCCTTCTATCAATGTTGTTTCCTTGAGTGTGTTCACATTATCATAAAAGAAAGAATTATTAGGCCCAAAGTAGACTTATATTCTTATGCTTTGGCTCCTATGCTCCAGAGGGAGGTAAGTGGCATAGTGGATAGTGTGTTGGGCTTGGAGTTAGGAAGATTCGAGTTCAAATGTGACCTCAGGTGTTTACTAGCTGTGTGACCCGGGCAAAGTCACTGAAGCTCTGTCTCAGTTTCCTCAACTGTATAAGGGCTGAGAACAATAATAAAACCTACTTCCCAGTGTAACTGTGAGGATCACATGGCATAATATCTCCAAACCTCTTGGCATACCACCTTACACATAATAGGCACTAAATAAATACTTTTTTCCTTATCTAGATTGACTCAGATAATCAGAAATTAAAATGTCAATATAAATACTAAGGAAATGAAGATAGTTTAAAAATTTATTTAGATGATAATACTTTTCAAGTTTCCCCCCCATAACTCTGATTTCATTTGTCACTGAAATTCCACTGATATATAAATAAACCATTTTCTCAACCAATAAACAACATTTATTAAGTGCCTACTATGTGCCAGGCACTGTGCTAAGTGCTGAGGATACAAAAAAGAAGCAAAAGACAGTACCTCAAGGAGCTTATAATGAAATGGGGAAAACAACATACAAATACATACAAAGCAAGCTATATACTGAATAAATAAGGAATAATTAACTGAGGCAATATAATATAAAGGGACTGGGAAAAGCTCAGTGCAAGGGGCCATTCATACTTTGTCTTCTCCTGCTTTAACACATACTAGCTGTATTACTCTGGGAATGCCAGTTAGCCTCTTGGTGTCCTCAGAAAACTCTGGGGAGCAAGAGTTGTTGAAGAACAAGTGAAGATCTTAATTGGTAGTGGAAATTCCTTTTTCTTATAAAATTACATGTCTGGTCTCTTAAAACCTGGAACAGTAAGATGGAGTGGACAGAGACAAGAATAACTTGGTGCAAAGCCAAGCACAAGCAGCTTTCCAGAGGACTACTGTTGTGAACAGCTTTCAAAATTCTGATTACAAAAGTATAGTGTACTCTCCATTCAGTAACAAATCGGAGCAAAACAGTCATGGAAAATCAAGGTATAGCGTTCAAAATATTATAACTTATCACAGAAAATCAAAATACAGCATACACCATGTCACAAGTCAATAACTTATTGCTAAAACAGCCACATAGTTTTCATCAAAGTGGACACATAGTTTCCAACAAAGTACATTCATTTAGTAACTTAATCATTCAATCATCCTTAACAAGGCTTGCCTCCTTAAGAGACACAGAGTACAAAAGTCAAAGCCCTTCACCCTGTGGTGAATTAAATTACAATTTCGTCAGTTACTATTCAGGAACTTCTTAAGGGGTAGCGGAAAGTACAAAAGCCATCCACCCCTGGGTGACAAGTAAATCATGATTTCATCAGTGCTCTATTTTTTCAGTCATTACTCAGACAATTTTATCACTCACCATGGAGAGATCTTTTCATCTTGACTTGAGGCAAGTAGCTCCTACCTGAATCCACTAAACTGTCACCTGGGTTCAAAGGCAGACAATTTCTAGTTTCTTGTCCAGTTCTCTGTGCAGTTCCTGCTCCACATTGGAGCTCACAGTGTCCGTTCCATCTCAAATCCACAACAACATTTGTATGAAATACCAGCACCACCATCATGCTTCCTCAGTCTTTGGCAGCTCCAGCTCACCCTTGGAAGTCTTGCCACCACAAGTCTGAGTTATGTGTCAGTTCTCAGTTCTCATTTCTCTTTTCAGTTCTCAATTCTCAGTTCAGTCTTCAGTCCAGCAGCAGCAGCTCAGCCTCCAGATGCTTGCTGAGAGAAATGATTTCTCTCTCCCTCAGTCAGCAGCTGTCCTGCCTCTAAGATGCTTATCCCAAGAAGTTCTATCTGTCCAGCTTGTGCTCTTCCTTATATATGGTATAGCTCCTCCCTCTTCAGCCCCTTCCTCTTACATAAGCAATAGGAGTTCATACCTCCTGTTTCTTTACAGAGTGTTAATTAGAAACTAGGTGCTAAATACCTGTTAGCTTAGCAACACAAAGGGATATTCATATTTAATTACTATTACACTTGGTTGGAATCTCAGGGCACTGGGAGCTTAAAGGACCTCCCCAGTATCACATGGCTAACGCTTATTTGAGCAATACTTGAACTCAAGTCTTCCTGGCACTAAAACCAGATCTCTATCAACTATATTACAGTTGTCTCTAAGTATCATGATCACTGGTCAGCCAGAGATGATATTTATTTACATAATATTTATTTGCATAATAATGACTTACTTTAATGCCTTTTTTGCTTAATCTTTACACAACACTATGAAGGTCAACATGTATCATTACTCTCATTTTTAAAATGAAGAAATTAAAAATCAGGTGTCAAGTATCTTGTCCAGGGCTCTACATCTAGGAAGTGGTACAACTGGGACTTAAACAAACCCATCTTTCTGTGCTCAAAGTTCATTTTTTTCTCCCACTTTTAAATATCACCTCTCACTAGGCCATGCAACTGAAGTATTATTGAAGAAATTAAATTAAAATATCTGAATTTTTTTCTTGTAGCCCTCAGTTTCATGGTCATTTCATCTGGTTTATGAGTTATTGGAGGGGCAGGAAATAGTACTTTTAATAGTAAACAGGCAGAGGAGAAGAGAAAGAGAGAGAAAAGAGAGCTTGGCAAAAAGCAGTCATCACAAATAGATGTTCTTTACTGATTGAGAACTGGTGTTATAAAGTATTGGTGCAGTGCTGAGAGATATGGGACCTGGTAAGACATGGTGCTTCACTCCTGGGTGAGATTTTTATCCATGATTTAGCAAAAAGCATAGATAGCATGCTTTTACACAGATGAATTAACTTGGAGGAATAGCTAATACAATGAAAGGCAGAGTAGGATCCCCAAAGAACTCAAGAGGATAAAATGTTCCCTGAATATAATTAAAATAAAATTTAGCAAGAATAATCTCATATTTGCATTAAAAATCAATTTCACGGGTATAAAATGGATGAATATATCACCTAAAAAGATCTGGAGGTTTTAATGTATTGCATGGTTAATATAAGTCAATGGTATCATATAGAAGCAAAAAAGTGGGTAGATTTTTTTTCAGAGCTGTGTGGTATCTAGGATAATGGACATCCAATTTACTCTATGCTCAGCTATAGTGGGGGTAGTATCATCCTAAGATCTTGGCACACCAGTTTTGTAAGGTATTGATAAGCTGGAGAATAGCCAGAGGAGGGCTTCTGGGGTAGTGGAGGACCTTTGAAAGCAAACAACACGACTATTGGTTAAATAAGCCAATGCTATTTAGCTTGGAAAAGAGAAGAGTTATGATGGAGGGCAAAATGGCATGATAGTTGTTTAAAACTATTTCAAGGGATATCAAGTGAATAAGGATTGCAATTTACTTGGTTTCCTAATAAAAGCTGGAACAGTAGATAGTAGGTGGATAGAGGCATTTTTATATTGAATTCCCTAATAATTAGAGCTAAATCAAAATAGAATGGGCTGACTTAGGAGGCAATGAATTCTCTCTTCATGGAACTCATCATGTAAAAACTGAATGACCACTTGCTTGGAATATTGTAGAGGGTTAGACTAAATGACCTTTGAGGTCCTTTTCAAAACCTAGATTCTGTCATCTGGTGATGGAAGTTAGAAGAGAGAGAGAGAACCAATGCTACTTTTTGTGGCAATAAAATATCTTATGGTTATTTACAATTATTTGAATAATGTTAATAATTATAGTGTAAAGCCAATCAACAGTAGATTCCCA